>JASKDV010176634.1:18458-31914 GCA_032466395.1 Aegires albopunctatus
GAAATAATCAGACAGAAAGCCTTTATCAAGGACTCGACTATCGGAAATAATCAGACAGAAAGCCTTTATCAAGGACTCGACTATCGGAAAAAATCACAGAAAGCCTTTATCAAGGACTCGACTATCGGAAATAATCACAGAAAGCCTTTATCAAGGACTCGACTATCGGAAATAATCAGACAGAAAGCTTTTAGCAAGGACTCGACTATCGGAAATAATCATAGCTGAACATAGGATTTCTTGTCACTAGCTTAAATTTCTACTTGAAAAACACTTCAATACAAAGTTAGGTTCAATTTTACATGAATTTAATAATTACCATATTCTAAATAGGAATATTGCTCCACAGGATTATATCTCTTCTTGTGGGTATCAGGGGCCTAGTGGTAACACAGTTCAAACAAAAAAATTCTTTCACAACATTTATCGCCAACAGCAGCAGCTGGTTGGGAGACATGGCAGAATCGAATCCCATTAGGTGCAAATAATTACTGGCGCTGTGTCTTAAGTTAGACAATTTGTCTCGTTTACCTCACTCCTCAATCTGTTAATTCAATTTGTCTACTTAATCCGAAAATTGTAATAGGCAGCCGGTCTTGTTTTATGTGTTATTGGCTTACCGTTTACCTTACCGTTCCCGCATGAACCCTGGAAATTATGCTCCTTGGGACGTAGCCGCCCAGACACGCCTTCTGTATGAATCCCTATCCAGAGCCAATCTTCTGGCCTCTGCGATGTCTACATTCAACCAACCCATGATCTTTCCACTGTCTTCTCGGCCTACCTCTTTTCCTTTTTCCTGCTACTTTGCCTTCTATTATAGTTTTTTGTGTATTGTGTCTCTTAATGTGGCCAAAATATGATAGCTTTTGCTTTTTCATGAGTTTTATTAGGTGGCTTTCCGTTATGTTTAGGCGTTTCCATACTTCTTCATCTGTTATTTTCTGTTTACATGATATTTGTAAAAAATGTCGATAGCATGTCATCTCGAAAGCTTGAATCTGTTTCTGTCATTTTGTTGGAGTGTCCAAACTTCACAGCCTATAGCGCTATTGGAAAAATGCAGGTTTTCAGGATTTTGACTTTGATATTATTGTTTTGTCCTTTCCACAACTTCCCAAGGTTGTTTAATTTCTGCTTTGCAATTGTTAGCCTTTTCCTGATTTCATTTTTTTGAGCTTCCTTCTCCATTACAAATGACTCCAAGATTATCAAAAATTTTCACATTTTCTATCATTTCGCCATTTATTTGTATTTTTGTGCTGTTTTCACATTATTCCGAGTCCATAACTTTTGTTTTCTTGATGTCTCATAATAGATTTTTATCTTCGCTATGCTTTTTTGTTGCTTTAAGGAGATTTTCAAGACCATCTGCAGTCTTTGAAAGAAGGGCTGTATCACCGGTGTATCTCAGTTCTCTAATCTTTTGTCCGTTTATGTTTATTTCGTCATATTCATGATGTCTTTCGTCATTTTCCACCATTCTCATTATGTCTCCTGTATACAAACTGAACAGATGGGGTGATAGTATACATCCTTGGCTTACTCCTTTTCCTACCTCAAATGGTTCAGTCGTGGTGTTTTCAAGTTGTACTACAGCTTTTTGTTTATGATAGAGAGCTTTTAGTAAAGCCGTCCATATGCGCTAAAGTTTGTTGTGGTCGACACAGTCAAATGCTTTAGAATAGTCAATGAAACATATTCTTAGCTTTTGATTCATTTCATTGTTTTTCTAAGAGGGCTGTTAGGGTCAGTAAGTGGTCTCTTGTGCCTCTTTTTTTCTGAATCCTGCTTGTGTTTCGGCTATCTCTTCCTCTAGCTTGTTATTCATGATTATATTTAATAGGATCTTACTAGCATGTGATATGAGCTTTATGGTCCGATAATTTGAGCAGAGTTGTGGATCTCCCTTTTTTTGGTAACGGTACATATACTGACTTTTTCCAATCAGATCGCCATTTTTCTGTTTGCCATATCAGTGTATGATAGACGTCTATGGGTTCTTTTCCGCCCGCCTGTATCTCGGCATATATTTATTCACATCCTGGGCTTTTTTTTTTTTTTTAAAAAGGCAAAAAAATCAACACCTTATGATTCAGGCCACATAGTTCAAGTGGATGCTTTTCAATGTGCCCAGTGTAAAGTTACGTTACATTTGGTCATGATACACAGAAGGGAATACATACAAAATGATGACAGTTCAGAGTGATTTTGACAGAATAATTGTCGATAAGAATTGTCTTATAAATTTTCAAATGAAAAGGCATCAATTAGAAAATAAGGTATGACTTGAATGATGTACTGCTCAACAGCAAATGAAGTTTATCTAAACAGAAACACTGGTCATCAGATAGCTTATACAGATAATATTACGAGAAATATCACCCATTGTATTCACCAAAGACATTGCTCTGGTCATCGTTAGTGCCAGTAAATTGCTCTAAAGTATTTGGGGTCAGTCCTCACTTGGGAATTGGAGGTTTTAAATTTTTTTACTATATGGAAGATTGGGGTCTGTCAGACTCCACTTGGGAAACGGAGGGGTAGTAAAATCGCACTTGCGCTGGTGAGTAGGATTTTCAGGTGAGCTCAAAAAAAATTTGCATACGGGTAAAATTAGATCATCTTGAGGAACTCCTGAAATCTCAGATCTCTAGGCCAAATACTGATCATTCTAGAGTACTTGAAAGGTCGAAATGGGGTGTGTCAGGCAAGCGAGGGTTAACTAGGGCGCATATTTAAATAAGACCCGCACCAATTGAAAGCTTTCATACAATTTTGCAAAAAATAATATATTATTTTACATGATTGATGCTTGCTTCATAGCTTAAAAAATGATTTTAAAAGGGGAAAAAAATTAACACCTTATGATTCCGGCGACATAGTTCAAGTGGATGCTTTTCAATGTGCCCAGTGTAAAGTTACTCATGAACCTTAATGTCGCGCCATGGTTACGAATGATGTCATTTCCTAAACCTTAGTAAAGTCAATAGTTATCACAAGCTTGCATGAGCGTTGGTGTCAACCTCGATGGCACAGTATTACGAACGCCGATTCAAACTTTCCTTCAATGTTGAACGTCAGAGAATCTGGTGTAGGAATGGTGACCGTTAGGCCCCAGATACTGTCTGTCCAACTGTTGTCTTCAAAATGAAGTCAGTTGAAGATTGCATAATGTGTAAGCAAGCAACAGGGCAAAGACCTCATTCGACATATATATCGTGCTCTCAATGGTGAGCATTAATCAGTCTTCAATCCGGCTGTCTTCAAACAGGTGCCTTTAGTTTGGTAGGTAGCTGATTGATCTGTTCATTAGATATAAATCTTGCTAGACAGGGACACTAGCCTCCCTATTTTCATAGAAAAGTGCCGGCAGAGGACAAACTGGAGTCGTGGCCGTGTACACTGGTGCTATTAGAAAGTTTTATTTGCTTCAAAGTAGAAGTCGAGTTCCTTGCCATGCGATTGAAAGCTTGGTGATCGCAGCTCTCCTTTCATCGTTCACATGGGCGCTGATTAATACTCTATATTGCGGAGAAGCAACATGGATTACAATTGTTGATCCTGATTAATAACGGGACACTGAGTCGGTCGTTCATTTCATCCTTACTATCTACTTCTAAATTTCACGTCTCTCTTTTCACAAGCTAGAATGGCCATTATTGTTTGCTATGCTTACTTCTATCGGTATTAATGTGACCTTGAACTTGTGTGTAGTTGTAGAAAGAATGGGAACACGCAAGATGAATGACAGGAACTGGATGAACATTTTTTAAAAAGATGTGAACTCTGCTGGGGTAATCTAAAAGAGGCACCGCAATGACGAAAAACAACTTATGGGCTATCATAAGTAGCAGGTGGTGTATACTGGTTGGTTTTGGAACCATTACGACTCAATAAGTGGCTGGACTGCTGGCTAGGCAGATTGAGGACTGGGCAATGGACGGATTGATGTTGAACAATGGAAATATAATGTAATGATGGGAAATACAATTCAAGAACCACAGAAAAGGAATTAAAATAAAATCATGATATATATCAAATGGAACCTCATTAATTATGATTAATGTTGACCACTACAAATTCTACTACTCCGCTTCATCGCAGCTCTTGTTGATGCATACTGTTGGGGACTGGGGCATGTTCTTTCATGATGAGTCTATTATTTATAATATTTTTAAATCATATATAATTACTATTTGATATTTCTATTTTGCTCTACCTTATGGCTGATTAAGTAAATCAACACGAATCCACGAAAAAAGCAACCATTCCCGCTCTCGCTGGGGAATTGCACGGTTGTGGGTCTCATATTATTACTGTAAACCTGATCCTCGGGTGTATGGCGTTCGCAAGATGTTCATCAAAACCATATAAACAAACAGACTTCAATTCGGCTGTCCTCGAACAGGTGCCTGCAAACTGAAAACACTATAACTTGTTTGTCCGTCACGTCTCTATTTCTTTATAATTAAGAAGACCTGTGCCTGTTTACGTGCGTAAAGTTCTTTTGGCTAATAAAAACAGTATGCTAAAAGTAAAAGCCAAACTTGGCTTAATGAAAGTGTTAAGTGATCACTACACAGCATTACACTTTACACAGGTTTAGCGCCTGGTTTTGGGTCGTGTTGAAACCTTAACGATAGCGTTAACCTTTCTTTTCTTTGTTCTCAAGCTGACGATATCTCAGCGCGCCCATCAATGACGAGATATGAAGTCACACGCGCGACGTTCCCCCCCCCCCGGCTGGATCACCGATGATCGTCTCGCCAACCAGAAAGAAGTACCAACATTTTCGGTACCTTCATGACTAGGCATGTTTTCTAATGTTGAAGAGCACCAAAATTTTATGACAATAAAGATAATGGTGTGTGTTACAAAGAAGGGTTTATGCATACGAAATTTGACAAACTTGCGGTATAACGAAAATCGTAGAAGTTAACGCGGCTTCGTAGACAAGTCTCTAAATCTAAGCATACGGGCACTGCTCGGTGTTTATACTTCAAACACCGGTTTGAAGAAAACAGTTTGACGGTCTTATGCTGCAAGATGCATGATATTGATAGAAGTCCAACGCTTTGGAGGAGGCTCTGTCATGGTGTGGGCAGGATTACATTACGTATCAATCAGGGAACAGAACTTGATGCCCAATTTTATTACGACTTTATACTGATCAAACACTTTTGAGGAAAAGTTCTCTTGTAAAGCTCTTAAGAGTTCTTTCAGTTCGTACGTCCTTCTTTTTGATAAGCCGCCCAACTCATCCCAAAAATGCTCAATGGGGGACATATCTACAGACTCACGGAAGGTGCATTTAAAACAAGATTCAATCAACATACATCTTCATTTAGGCTGGAACATAAAAAGACCTCAACGAAACTAAGTGAACATATCTGGAATTTAAAAGAAAATAATATCAATTATAAATTGAAATGGGAAATTATAAAACAACTTAGACATTGCGCACTGGCCAGTAAGCATTGCGCTCTTTGCACGGAAGAAAAATTTCAAATAACCTAACGTAAACCATCATTGAACTATAGAAGAGAAATTGAAAAAATATCACTACATATTGGTTCAAACTATATTGATCTAAGTATTGCCATATTTTGTAATGCTTGAATGCTTCACAAATATTTCTAATTTTGTGTTAAGCACTCTGGGTATTTTATGTTATAATTACTATTATATGTATAATAATGTGAATTTCCGCCCCTCTCGGGGCATCATACATAGCGGCAGCTAACTCTTTGTCTAACCACTCAGTTCAAAATATCTTTCAAGAAGATATTATTTTAATGAGTGAGATGTATCGAGAAGCAACTAAATTAATTTTCTCCCTCTTATTTCTCATGTGTGCCCTCTATTAGGCAAACCTCATACTTTACAATGTGATTATTGTGATTATTGTCTGTACCTGTTTTGACTGAAACTGGCTATAGTGATAAGTAACCAAAACCTTGAAGATGATTGGATATAAGTTACAAAGTAAAGTGGTCAGTATAGTCTGTTAAGCATGAAATTAATTGCTCAAGAGCTCAATTTAGGGACACATTTCACATACCCACCTTGCTAACACATAGGCTACATGCCATGCGACTCACTCCGCCTAGCCCAACCGTAGCGAACCCTTACATTTTGGTTAAACAGGTTTCTACTGTATCTGGTCAGTAAGGCCAAGCCTCATTCAAATCAAACGAATATCGTGGTTTTATTCGAAATCAGCCCAACTCAATATCATTCGAATCCGACGAATAACACCCTTGAGTGATTCAAATAATTGTTTTGCCATTCAAGGACAGCACTACAGTAAGATCATCTAGTCAGGAGGTTGAGATGAAGACATCAAAGCAAGAATGAGGAAAGCTAGTCAAGCCTTTGCCATCCTATGACCTGGAGCTTGACCAACACCAAGTTGCAATTATTCAATTCCCGTGTAAAATCCATCAAGATCCAAACCTTCATCAATACATGTCTCTGGCATATCCTGTACATGTACTTGCGATGTCTGAGTACCAAACCTTGACCCGTGGACAAGAGCTAAGCAACAGCCATCCAGGTGAGGGAAATGTATATGCATCACTTTTAAGGTCATGGTCTAGGTGTTTAATTTTAAGTTAAGTAATGGCATGCATGATGTTAAGTCCCTGAGAAAAGGATTGTTTACAATTGTCCTCACCATACTCAGGCTATCTGGCAGTGGCAGAGTCAGATCTTGTCAGTAGGGTATCCCTGACAACTGACATAGGTTATTTCCTTTGATAGTATAGGATTAGGATATCCAAACTCAAACGCTAAAATTAGATTTGTGTTGTGAATAAAGAGCAGCAAAACATCGTAAGTTTACAAAATTGCAATTTCTTCCACCTGACATAAATCAGTTTGAGAAATTTGTGAATAAATGACATGATATTCACTGACACATGAATTTTCATGGTCAAAAATACACCAAAAATAAGGCTTACTTAAAAGAAATGTCAAGGTGCCATTATTTTCATTGATCAATATCTGTCCATATCCCTATAGACAGATGAGAGAGAGTTAAGGAAGTTGACAAAAAATGTGATAAATTTCATTTTGCCATTGTGCTCACTGTCAGTCTCTTGCTTCACTTCAAATTACAATGAAAATAACAATAAATATCAGTGGAGATGCAGGATAATAATCAGTCACACTCACTCAAGTATTAGTTGATGCAACATTTTAGGTTGGATTATTTCATTAATAAAATGGCGAAAGCTCAAACATTAAATTGTATAACAAAGAAAAAGATTTACACTTTGAATTTGATCATGAAATGTTTATTCAGGTAGGTACGTTTGATAGATTAGATAAATCTCTCTAACATACATTACAAATATGTACTAAAAAGAAAATTGAATATCTATATTTCCCTCTGTAGACTACATTCAGAAATAAAATTTGAAATTTAAAATAACCTTAAACTTTGAGAAATATTTCATTTCATTCAAAGAAAGGCCAAATTTTAATGATAATATATTTACAAGAACATAACATTCTAACATTTTATTTTCTTAAAGTTTATGTTGATGATAGTCTTAACGATAAATGATAAATCTAGTAAAATGGTCATTTTATGAAGGGAGTCTATCAGATCAATGTAATTATTCAAACCATAAATAAAAATACCTAATTAACAATTTTTTTAGTTAAAAATGAAATACACCATGCATTTTGATGCAATAGTAAAGTGTATTGAATATAGGATTATTTCGTCTCAGTTTACTTTCATGTAGTCTTTAAATTACTTGCCTACCCCGGAAGCCAAATAAAATCTTTGAAGCCATCAATCTCCCAGCATTTGAGCAAAGACCCAATTCGAAAAAAGGAAATTATTTTAGAAATATCAATCATCAAAAAACCAACAAAATCGAAATGAAATAAACTGATCTATTTGTTGTTTGGGTTCCTATTCTTTTGTTTCAGATTTTTCTCGTATGATTCTATTGTAGCTTCCTTTCTATGTTAAAACTTAGGTCTACTCACAATCGCAGGTGGTGTTAGGGACAAGCAATGCTTTGGAAAATTAAAATTTCATAAATCAATCCTTGCAAATAAGATATATAAGCCTGGCAAATTTGCAATGCAAGTATCTTCAGTAAGATTAAGAAGAAATATTCTGTATCAATATTTGACTGAAAATTTGTATCAAAATTTTTATAGAAAAAGCAATATCAAGTTTAAAAAAAAAAAAAAAAAAAAAAAAAAAAAAAAAAAAAATTCTACACATCAATCAAAGGATAACAATGAACACAAAAAAGATAACGACCCCATTCAAGAAATCTATGAAATCAAGACAAAAGCTGTTCCACTTTACTTTGAAACTATGATTCATTTAAATGTATTGCTACTGTCTTTGAATATAAGAATTACTCCTAAAATCCATATGGTGGAAACCTCTGAAACTGAAGTTAGATAAATAGAATTTACCTTAATATAATATTATTATTATGATGATGATCATTTTCTTAACTGATTCAGTCCCAGCAGCTCACTATAACTTTAGATTCACATAAGCCACTGTCAGCATGGCATGGTATGAAACCAATAATATTCATTGTAAAATGATTCTATATATGCATCTGGCATCGTTTACAAACCAATAATCTGCATTCAGTTTTTTATTTCTTTACTCGTATTATTTATATTATATCTTATTATTGCTACTGAAAATAATATGGCAGAATGGACTCATCTGCAAGGTCTTTGGAGACCATTATTTCCATATTTCAAGTGATTCTTGAAGTGATTAATCTGATATGTCTGATAATAATCTAGTAATTCCCACTGCATCTGAATAGAAGAAGGTACTTCCAATGAGGAATTCAGTCAGATGAGTTTTAACTTCCTCTAAATGTGGTGATTAAAAATTCATAAAATAAAAAGTTCTCAATGAATCTTCACACAATATTCTGTGCAATTGGAGATATATATTTCCCTTAGGATCATTTATATTAGAATCAATTAGATTTCTAGAGCTGTTTATAATACATTTTAAATGTAGTTTTTCATTCAATTAAACACATAAAAACAAATATAAATCCATAAATGTTGTAAATATATTTTTTTTTAGTTCCTTGTCATTCTCATGACAAAGATATGCCATATGATATGGTTGTCTTTGTGTTTGGGGAACTATTGAAATAAATACAAGACCCATTTTGTTAATACTAAGGTCATTGGGGTCAACTGTGAGACTGAATCAGTTAATTTAAAGTCGAAATAACTTCATGTATTTTGAGGAAATCAAAACTTTAATTTTTAGTCTGCTTCAATACACATTTTTACACTGTGAGCTAGCCTAGTAGGTAAAACCAGAACTGTGTGGAGTATAGAATGAGGAATGGATGGTAAAGGGGTAAGAGAGACAATAACTTGGTAGGACAAACATTTTTTTTTTAAAGCATCAGAAAAGAGAAATGCCTCACCACATGTTTTGATACCAAATTTAGTTCTATAAGCTGATTATTAAGAGAAGTTATGAATATTTTTTCAAAAAATTTAGAAATTTTTGTCATATTTCCAAATGTTAAAAATGCCATTTTCAGACATGGCTCATTAATGAATACACATTTCAAAATTCTTTAATTTTCAAAACATGAGCCCTGTATATGCATATAACAAGGCTATTTTTTGGTGAGTATGCAAAGCGGTTTGTTTTTTGACATGAAAGCAGAAGAAGAGTCTGGCTTCAATTCATGAGATTGAATCCTCCTTTTCTCTCTCCATTCTAACCATCACCCTGATAAGCTGCTTCATGTGACTGTATGAGTATGATCTCTTCTGCCTTTAGTCCCATTTCAATAATCCTTCCAGAATAAGGGTGTTTTGTGTGATGACTTGGTGCATTCCTATAACTGCCTAAAGGAAGGGTTATATAGCACACATCATATAATTAATCCATGTGCTTGTTTAAAGTAAGACGCAAAATTGATTTGCAGTGCTGCCATCACAAGCACAATCCCTGATTTATCAACTGTTGAGCATCTCTGTTGATTTGTAAACTCTTGACTCTATAAAACAATCCTTTTAAAGCATTGATAGTTAAATAAAAAACAATTGCCCTACAGCTTCCCAAATCAAGGAATGCTCAGACAAATGAAAATGAATAAAACATATCTTTTCATAATCAAATTATTTACATTAAAAATAAAAAGTAGTTGACATAAAATTTAAAGCGTTATAACAACATAAGGGAGTCTACAACTGACATTAATAATTGATTATGAAAGTCCAGTGATCAAAACAGTGATTATTGAACAATGATGGTGGTGATAGCTTTAAAATAGACTGAAATATAATATGCAGAGCTATGTGAAAAGAATCAAAGTTGACCTCTCATGTAAAAAATTATACATGTATATAAAAACAATTTTGTTACTTATAAATCCTCAATATAAGAATATCTCTGTGATTGTAAATAGATATTTACTTTAAGACTTTTGACTGAGTACCTATCAGTGTTATTATAAGGAGGATTTAAAATTATAATAATAGGAGACAGATTAAGATGCCATAAATTTAAAGGAATTTTTAAAAATTATAAATGGTGATTTCTCATTTAGAGCAGCAAAAGTTCACTATATTGATTGTGTGTCCTCTTATCTTCTATTTTATTATTTTCCTTGTTCTTTCTTTTTGACCTCTGTTCTATGAAATTAGTTCAGACACATCCAAGAATTATGATGTTACTACAATCTGCATATGTCGAAGAAGGACTAGGAAATGAGAAGCCAGATTGATGTTAAATCTAAATGCTGAACCTCAACATTTACTTGAAGTGGATAATGTTGATAACATAACAAAATTTCATAGCAAATTACATAAAAGTACTCTCATTTTACATTTACAATAACATAATGTAAAACCATCTTTGACCTAAACAAAGAGGAAAGTAATGATAAGTTGATGTTTTTCAACAAAATCAATGTAATGATACTCATAGTTGCCTCTGAGAAATACTTGAAAAAGAAAAGGGTCATGTATGATCTATGATTTACACCAATGATAACAATACCGAGGACATAAACATGCAAAAACACAAGTGCTGAACTGAAGATACTGAGTTACAAAGTAAAATGAAATAAATCATACAAGATTATAATACAATGAACAAATTATATCTCCCAGGCCAGACAAGGTCAAATCTTGATGATGAAAATCCTTGCTATCATCGTTTTCAGAGTTAATGTAAACTTTTTTTGTATCATTATTTCATTAGGATATGAGATATTTTTAGTAATACACAATATGAGTAAATATTACATAAAATAGTACATAAGATATAATTAATCCTGAAACTCAAAAATGCTCTGAGCAATTTTTGACAATTTCAAAAACTAAATTTTAAATGACTTTGGTGGTGGCAGTTAATTACTTATTTGAGTGTAACAGCTCTAGCAACCTATAGGGTCATCTATCTCGGCACCCATGGAAAAAGTCTCTAGCAACCTATAGGGTCATCTATCTCGGAACCCATGGAAAAAGTCTCTAGCAACCTGTAGGGTCATCTATCTCGGCACCCATGGAAAAAGTCTCTAGCAACCTATAGGGTCATCTATCTCGGCACCCATGGGAAAAGTCTCTAGCAACCTATAGGGTGATCTATCTCGGCACCCATGGAAAAAGTAAGATGAAAGGCTAGTTAAAAGAAAAAACAGCAGCGGAAGAAGGTTTTAGACGAGAGAGACAAAAAAGTCGCCAAGAAGGAAAAGAGGCACTTCAAATAATAAGTATAATGCATATAACAATAAAAGTAACTAAATGGAGAGATCGTTTACAGATGATAAAAAAACAAACCATCATCTCTCAAAACCAAAAAATCTAAATGGAAAGATGTTTTAAAGATAGAATAAAAATCATCTCTCAAAAACAAAAAAACCTAATAATGATGGCCATCAAGCCTTAAAACATGCATTGCAAAAAACACAGGATTTTTTAATGCCCTTTGTTTACAAAAGTACTCAGTCCTTCTTGATAGCATATGATCCGGTTAGTATTTTCAAGTCAAGCAATGCACACAAATGAGGGATGGCCACCAGGTATATGCCTCCCTCCTCCGAGGGGACAACAGAGCCTGAGAGAGTAGGCCTATAGATGGACGAAGAATCTCCCACTAAACCCGTAGTGGCCTATTATGACGTACAGGTCTATTCTTCCCTCTCAGTTGATGACTAGGTCCCAATACGGAAAGGATGGAGGGAGAATATTTATAATGAATATTAGTATAATAATTGCTATTAAAATGGCTTAATCAACTGCCAGCAATTGTATCTGCATCAAAGTAAAATTGAACTTCATGAAAAGTTGCTTTATGACGGATTCCACAGAAAACACTGCATTACCACACAAAAATGTATTTCTCTTCTCTTACCATCAGTATTTCTTCTTTCGAGTTGATATTTATATCAAAACACAATTATACCATATATCACCTGTACAAGCAGTGATATCTTGATATATTGATAAATAGTAAGTACTTAAATATGTTATATAATCACCGTCGATATCGAAAATTCGGACTGACGTGACTTACTTGACATGACAGACTGAGATAGGTCTAGCTATAATATAAAAATGCTTTGATGTGATAATTTTGCTGTTTTTTATTGAAGTTCATGAGATAAAAGTTATTCAGTGCAATTTTGGTGTTGATCATTGTATTGGTTGATGTGTGGTGACTTGTTTAGTTTTTGTAATATTTCGAGGGATGTTATGTCGACAAAACGTATCGACGACCGGCCATAATTAAACCTGATTCAACCAATCAAAAGAGCGCTTTCTATAGATCATCCCTTCGAATCCACGAAAAAGCTGGAAACCTTTAATTGCGATCATTCGTGACCTCTCGGGTGTCATGTCGTTAAATTCCGGTAGCGAAAATAACCGATCCTGTTCAATTCTCGGAATTCAATAACGTCACAAAAGCATTTTTTTTTTTTTTAGAAAATTCACATCTTCGGTACAACTGTTGTTGGAAAACACCATCACTTGACTGGAAACGCAAAATTTAAGTATTCTAGACATGTTTTTATAGCGTCATGCCGACGTCGTCGATATTTGCCGATTTCGCAGCGACGTCTATTTTTAGAAACAATGTCACGATTTGACAGAGATTTAAGAAACATTGACGAAGTCTAAAACTGATTTGTGGTGTTGGGGTATTGTAGTTTGTTCTGAACTATAAAATTCAACAAGATGTATTGTTTTTGTGTAAGATAATGCTCGATTTTGATTGCAAACTAAAAGCCTTTCGCTATCGGCAATGTCAGTCTGACACGAAGGCTCCGGTGAACCGTTACCGGTAGTTATTATATAAATTTAGGTCTGACGCTAGGGCTTTCAGGCATCGATAGTGGAATTTTCAACAGGATAATGCATTGATCATCATGACTTTATACTTTTTATTTTTATTTTGTGATTTATTTGTAATTTA
>JASKDV010176635.1:0-22453 GCA_032466395.1 Aegires albopunctatus
TATCTATAAAAGAGGACAGGGTACACACATGTCATCGATCTCCTCCGAAACCACTGAATGGGCAGCTTTGGGATTTTAACATATTGAACTGCCATTATATCTCCCAAATCTGGTCGGATAAAATCTTAATAAAAATTATGATGTAAAATAATGACATCTTTGAAGACATCGGTCACATGTTCCGATTTACGGCAATTTATAGTTCCTCCTGAATTTGAATACACCGACTAGATCTATTGAGCCTTCTGGATTAGAAATTAGATCTAAAATAGTGAAAAACATAGTGGGTATACTATGACTACATCTAGTTCTAGATCTATTGGTCTCTTGGTCTAGATCATAGACAATGTACAAAGTCTATGGTCTACCCAGAAACATTAGCTATTCCAGATAGATCTATCAATCGATCAAGAAGCTAATTTGATTGGTAGGATAATATAGATCTAATAGATTAAGAGACAGATTCATTCTTAAAACTAAGCGAATTTAAATCCTGATCTAAAACTAGATGATTGGAAACCGAGGATGTCTTCCAAACTCGAAAAATAAGTCCAATGATCTTGCCTGCAGGATCCATCGTCAAAAGGCCTCTCTATATTGACTTAGCGAAACACAGTTTAGCCAAAGGTTTCGAGTTCCAATTGACAAGACCGTGCGTTCTTCTAATTATGTGGCCACCATACGTCGTGCCCCCTGGTTCACGGCCCATCCCGGTAGATTTTTTAATTTTTAAGTATTTATTTATATTTGTGTGTGTGTGTGTGTGTGTGTGTGTGTATGTGTGCTTAAAAGGGGGGAGGGGGGTGATTTTATGTCGACCAATTTTTGTTCTTTTATTGTGAACAGCTTTTTCTCCTATTTTAAAGTTTATTTTCTTTCAATTTATTAATTTATTTTTTATTTAATGTGGGTGGATGTGCACGTGCGTGGCTTCCCTGTCAACCCAGCAGTGAAAGGGTAGCTAGATCTAATCTATTGAGATCCGGCGAAAGTAGAGTCGGCATTGAAAGCCATAAAATATAGCAAAACTACCACGAATCCATATGCCTTTAAAAAAAAGATCTTTCTCTCCGCTCAATATCTCTTATCCTAGATCTAGATCTAAATCAAGCATTAAGCTGTAGCGGAGAGGACAGCAATAACTTATTCTCTTTTTCCACGAGTGAAGCCGAGTACCCAGCTTGTAGATTATAATACCGGTAAATACAATGACCACTATAGAAATAGAATGGGGCGGTACGAAGAGGTCATATTATGGGAACTTTTTGACCGCTTCGGGGCGGTGTCATAGGTCACGGGTAGTTTATATTTTAGTCCAAGGGCTGAAGACTTGGGCACCACATTTTACTCTGCAGTTCACTTCAGTTGCCATTACCCAATTCCGATAACGACTTTTTCGTCAAAAAGATTCCACGGCCAGTCAACAACGGTGTTAATAAGGTCCACATAATATCATTACAGAAGTTCACAATAAGCTGTGTGAAAGGTTATTGCTGAGGAAAATGAGACCAGAGACCATTGGCAATCAGGTTTTTCAAGACTGCTCGAGACGATGACGTAAGGCGAAGGAAAACGAAAAAACTACACCGACTACTTCGGGTCAAGTCCACGGAAGGGGAAAAGTTCTTGCGGCCTTTATTCTCATTTGAGACAAATAGATACTTCCCATTGGCAGTACGAATACCGTGATACGAAGCAGCCCTGACGAAAATCGAAACTGGACGGTGAATTTAATCTTCAGCAATCGGCCAGAAAGTATAATGTTGTAAACGCAACCCTTTAAGCTCTAGCTATTCATCCAACAATCTGCCAATATTTGGTGAAAGTAGTGCAATGACCCTTCGGGCGAATTACATGTATATTATTATACATGTAATATAAACTATTATATATATATATATATACATATATATATATCGGATCGTAGCATAAGCATTACCTCAAAGAGACACTAATCAGTATAAAAATAGCACATGAAATACACGATTTCTCTTAAAATTAAAATGTCAATATATCATATTATGATTCCAGATAAACAAAAAGCTTAAATGATTGTTTTCAAAAAGTATATACAATTCAATATTAACACATACAGAACAATATACATTGTAAAGTATGACACTGACAGCGAGTGTACTATAGTTCAGATAAACAATAACTGTGAAGAAGAAAAGAAAATTTTTCTTTTTTAAATATGAAACAGAAGACACGAGCCAGAGACCTAAAATGCATTATTTAATTTGTGATGTAAAAGACACATTGGAATGACTCCCTTCGAAATCTGGCGTTACAATTCAAGAAAAATTCCCTTCCTGACAGACATAGCCAGACACATGAAAGCCATCAAAACAACCCATCCTTCAAATAAGACAAGAAGATAATTTAAACACCCACATTACCATTTTATCTCCATCTTGCATGGGAGTAAATATCTTTCAAGAATCACAATTGGGCGAGAGCGAAGCGACTCCGCTAAAGTCCTAGATGACGTCTCTTGAAATACAATAAAGATGTTGGTATAGATCTCATTCAGGGCAAATAACTGTGCTTTCATCATACATTTAGAGAGAGCGAGCACTTTCAACTATGATGAAACATACTTTGAATGGAAACACCCCCCACCCACACACAAATATGGCACAGGGTAGATTTAAGGGAATGGCCATGACCCATTAGCCAAAGAGGACTATAGAAGTCTGGATTAATAACCAGAGATGGAAATGGGGACAATCCTTGGAACATTCGTATTTTGTTCATGCCAGTGAAACCACTTATCACTAGTAGTTCATGCCCTCATCCAATCAACTTTTACTTCTCAGCTCTCTTTACAAGTACTGAAATATTACAAAAGGTCATTTTTAGCTTTATTGTAAATATTACATAAAATGTTTTTAAGTGTTCTACACTTCTTTGACCTCGGCAAAGTCAAAAGGGCACATTTTTCCAAGCCACTTTGTATCAAAGGTATTTATGATTGCTTTTCCAAGAGAATATGAGTATTTATTATACTACAACCAATACGGCAGAAGTGAAGCAATCAAAGCGGCCACGAGCATAAGATTCGGATGTGATAGGGTAGCTATCACGGAAAGGTCCAGGAATGGGAAGAATGGCTAGCCGCTCTTTAAAGAGTTGTGGAAAGATTTGCAACTTCCAAACCTCTAAAACTACATTTACTACTACATGTCCACCGATAAAATGACCATTGTCCCGAAATAACTAACGTTTAAACAATCACTTAACTCCATGTACCAGCATAACACCGCTTGCTTAACCACTAACCACGATAAACAGAATAAAATCTTATACAATTATATTATTAGCTACCAGCCTATCCCTTTTATCAACACCTTTCAGCAGCAACTCAACGATATCAGTCTCTGTTTATCACTATCCCAAGATGAAAGACCGTTGCAACTGCTTCGGATATTAGAAAAAATGCCTTTACAGTACAAAACACATGCATTCAAATAAAACAATGAGCCAAGGGACAGCAATATTATGATACATTCTTTATGTCGTTGGAAATCTTCCATTACCGATCGTTTTACGTTGCCTATTCGTATTTGCGATAACATTAGAAGTTGTCCTGAACCCGCCTACACAAAAGACACTTACATAATTGATGATATTACATTACTTATGTTTTGTCAACGGTGGGAGCAGCCACTAAAAGCAGAGATAGATGGTAGTGATGTATAACCGAGACGCCCATTCTTTATTAGCATTCTTAGCTCTTCTTATGTACAGTACAGTAAAAGCAAAACTTTAATACAACAACTTCGATGTAAGCAGACATAAAACTTGCTTGATTATCATTACATTTTTAAAAAGCAGGACCCCTTTGTTTCGGATATCAAGTAAAATTATCTTATTTACCCAGGATTTTGGTTTTGGGGAAGAGGAACATAGGCTTTTCACTAAGCAGCTTGAGGTATATAAAAGGCCCCTCTAAATTGATGAAAGTATTGAAATTAAGCAAGCAGCTTCCCAAAGTAACTAAAAAATAACAAACAAATAAAGTTGAGAAAGTATAATCAGAAATAACCATCCCAATTAGCTAGATACTTGTCTCATTTAGAGAGGCAAAATAAAATAAATTCTGAGATTTTGTCCTGATTTGCCTGATTCCAGAATAAAGAGGTGAATAAATAATTCTATTGCAGGGGGACAGGAGGAGGGGGTGAAAAAAAATTAAAAAATAACAATATCAACAAAAACAAGATAAGCATTTTAAGAAGAACAAGCAGCAGCAGCATGCAAATTTTGATATTTTGTTGAGGAACTATTAAAAATAACCAACTTAATCTAAAACTGCATCTTGGTCTATCTCTGTTGTTGGTGACACCAAAATATGTTATCTTTCAATGAATGAAACTAAAGATAATGATCTCTTGACTATAATCCTTAACAGTGCTACTTCATTCCTCAACAATGCATTGAAAACGTGTCAGAGATAATTGAAGAGACTAGCGTTAAATCACTTGACTTTTAACTACATTATACCAAAGACTACTCTATAATAAGGCTATCTACTCCGAGTTTTTTTTCTTCTATTTGCAGTGATGTCAATCTCTTGTTTAATTCCCCTTTTCTCTGGCAAGGGCAAAGCTGGCGTTATTGTCACATTATATGAATACTCTTTTCTACTTCATTTTGCAAACATTATTATCATCATACTATTATTATTTTTGTTATTATTATTGTCTCTGTTCCTTTGAAATGTTGCTCTAGTCACTCATGAAGTCGAGCTCATTCAATGATCTTAAGACTTTCAAAAGAGTGTAATGGTTCATTTGAAGTAGGGAATACATTTCCTCAGAATATCAGTAGTTCCAGGGAGGAAACACCTCTGAACTTCTTGAGACTTGATTTTTCCAGGAATTTTACTAATATATCTTTTCATTCTTTTGTTGACCACCCCAAGATCACCTATCACCACTGATATTGTCGTAGTGTTCATGCCCACATTCTCTCAAGTTCGATCTCTTGATCCTTATACATTGTACTTTCAGTTTCTGAGTTTCTCAGTAGTTTTGATCGATGTGGGAATTATAGTCATATCAATGATTGAATTCTTTCTTGCTTGTGGGCCTGTTAACCTCACTTTCTCTGTCAGTGCGAATTAACATGTCCCTGAGTATAGTAACTTCATTGTTTTCTGTTACTGTTGCTGAGTGATGTTCATAATATTTATCAGCTACTTTGATGTTAATAGGACATAATTCCCTCATTGAATATATTATGCTGCTACTTTGTGTGTATTCTGTTTTGGTTAATTCTGTCAAGCCGGAGACAAGGTAATCTATTGTTTCTTGTTGTTTCGTACAAATTCTGCACATTGGGCCGGTGTCATCTTTCAAAATGTTATTTTGATAGTAATTTGTTAATCATAAATCCTTCCCGTCTCCATTTACATTATGATTATTATAAATATTATCATTATTATTGTTGATGTTTTGTCTCTTTACTCTGTTGTATTTTAGTGGCAATGACACATCCACCAAAATTACCTACAAATTAAACTTCATGACACTGATTTGAATATGCAAATGAGGCTATAGGCCCAACATACGGACTGGTGACTGTCATTGGTAAATTGATATTAAAGAGGTTGTCCTGTAAGGACAGTGTGAAGATTAAAAAGACAACTAGTTTACGCGTTACAACTACACATGTATTAATTTCATGATTTTTTTGTTTGATGGAATGACAGAGAAAATTCCTGTAACATAAAATTAAAACGAATGTTGAAAGGGAAGACAAAAGAAAGAAAGACTAGCACAACCTTCTTTCGACGAATTATTTTTGCAAATGACTGCAGAACAAATATGTCATCGGACAATAACGGGGAGTAAGCGGTCTTTATTATCTATCATCTGTGATTGTACACAAACTTTGTTTTCTATGAGAGCTTCATAGAAAAAAGAAATTCAAACCCCCTGGGGACCAGCCATTTTTATACATTTTCAAAGCACCTTTTGGAAAACATGTTCTTTATGTCATCCCTTAGAGAGCTGAAATTTTGCATATAGTCTGACATAATGATGTAGCATGATGTTCTATGTTGCTTTTCTGTTTGCTTTCTATAAATATAAATATCAATAGTATGCTAAAATTTAAAGTGTTAAACATGGCAACCCGAGAGTGCTGCTCCAGCTAGGTCCTCAGTGAGGAACAGGAAACATCAGGAAAGAAAGAAAAAAAACAACACTACAAATATACAAATCATATTCTATATTATGTTATGAATAAAGTTTTGAGGAGACCTCTCCGTCAAAAACATCTTGCAGTTAAATTTATGTGAGTTCAGAAAAACTTGACCAAGGCATTACATTACATTAATGAAAGGAATAACTACAGAGTAATTTTTGAGTCAAAATAATGTGATCAATATGGTATGCATCACTAAAAGATAATGACAATTTACAAGATGAAACACATACAAGTAATTGGAACACACTCCTGTAAAAAGATTCATATTCACTGATTTAGCCCATGGTCAATGTTCCTTGACGTCACAGCTCCTACCTACAGAGTCATTTTTGAACAGGCAATGAGAATATCGAGACACACCATTTTTGCATGAGCTGGGCTCATCCTAGCCTAGATCTAGGTCTATTCATTTTTATGGAAAAATCCTATTAGAACTGCTAACATCAAAGCCAAACCTAGATCTAAATGTTGTACTTCAACAGCCTAACCTTTTGCCAGTCAAAATATTTCCTAATGCTACACCTATTCCCAACCCTAGGTCTAGGTAAAGCACTTCTGATTGGGCCACCCTGATGGACTGCTATTCGACCAGCAACTAGGGATCAAGGCCCATTATTATTTTAGTGGAGCTAGCCCAAGCCTATAATTTTGGAATGTCAAATGCAACTAGATCTAGACTATGTCTAGGTCACTCGCTCACAATCAAATCAGGAATCTAGTTACTGATTCAATAGTAATCCATGATCACAGTGACCTGGGACATGAATAGACCCTTATATCTGACAAGAAGTGAACTAGATCTAGATCTAGGCTAGTTTAACTCACTCAAATAATTAGAGGTGATACTGATTACATAGCAATCCATCATGGCTGCCCGGGACAATGATAACCAAGGTTTCAAGAACCACAAAATCAAAGTTGGCCTTACTTTGCAAGGTAGCATCAATTGCAAACAATTGAAGTGGATGTAATTGTAATTGCATCAATCCAGGCAATTGTCACTTTCTATCACTTAGGCTTACTCAAAAAGAGTTCCACGTGGCAAGGACACTGTTTAAAACAAATTGCGAAATATAACATCCCA
The DNA here is from genome assembly GCA_032466395.1 of Aegires albopunctatus. NCBI lineage: Eukaryota > Metazoa > Mollusca > Gastropoda > Nudibranchia > Aegiretidae > Aegires > Aegires albopunctatus. The sequence goes on from JASKDV010176635.1 coordinate 7,301, forward strand.
CAGGAACAATTTTTGACACCCATACCATGTAAACAAGAGTGTAAGAACATCCCTAGATGAAGTCTGTTGTGTGCTGTCAGCTGATTCTGTAGCATTCCTCAAGAGTTGGCTGAATTAATAACCTACTTCACCCAGAGGTGTGATGCTCTAGTCTAGGCACTGCCGACCAAGGCCTTGAGTCCACAGCATCCATCCAGACGATACAGTTTGCTTTTAACATTATATGGCATACAGAAAGTGGACTCCAACGGTCGGAATTTTTCTACGCTTCCACTCAATCCAATTGGTGTCTCCCTGTATTTCATTTTTCCAGCCAATCAAAAATCCAGTCTGTATGAACGCAGTGGACACGAGAAATTAAAATCTAGGCCTGAGTCTAAAGCATCCATAGAGACAGCGCAGAAAATGCATGGTTATAGATCTAGATCTAGATCTAGTTATATGTTATGCTAGATCTAGATCTATCTAGATTCTAGATCGAGATCTAATCTAGATATCTAGATCTAGATCTATTTCACCACTCATTTTGCCAACAGCAACCCGACCACCACCACACACAATGGTCGGAATGTGGAGATCTAGATTTATATCCAGATCTAGATCTAGAATCTATATCTAGATTTAGATCTAGATCTATCTTGTCTAGATCTAGAATCTAGATCTCTGATCATATCTAATCTTATCTAGAAGATTCTAGATCTAGATCTAGATCTAGATCTAGATTATCTAGATATTTAGATAGATAAGTAAAAGGACCATCTTGTTATCAGATAAGACATGGAATCTTTATCTATATTAGATCCTAGTAGTTGGCCTTATAATGTCCCAGTACTGCCTGCCGATTCCCGCTATTTGGCCTATTTCATCATCAGCCACTCTACACCAATGCCATGTGCTTCCATTGTTTTGTTCTTGACGTGCCCGTCTAAAGACGGAATAATTTAGACGTGACGATATGAAGAAAACGGGAACATTATAACTATAAAAATGTTTTTCATGATTCCACTCACCAACAGATCTTTTCTTGCTTCGTCTAAAGTCCCATCATCATCCAGTGTTCGTTTTCCGTTTACGTTTTGTACAACTGGATAAAGGTGTGATCTGTTTCCAGTAGAAGCCATTTTTGCTATGTGAACGTTGAGCCTACCTCTCAAAGCCTGTTATGGTACGTGAACAAATTGCGGTGACGGGACACTTTCTTCGCACCCTTTTAGATTATATAATATGGCGGGCGGTTTCCCCTCGTTTCCAAAGTAGTGTAAATGGGTAAATTCAATGTAACAACTATCTTGTTTGATTCAACAGTCGTTTTTCAATGTAGGATATTTTTCACTGACAATTAATTGATTCATAAACGTGCCACATCTAACCAATAAACGAAAGGGTGTATAAATTTAAGGAAAAACATATGTTAACGACAGTTGACTTATGAATTATGATCGAAATGTTCACCTCCTGTTTTATGCCTTGAAAATAGTATGGGGTATGGAGGAGATATTAAGTTAATACATTGTATTTCAGTAATTACTGTGAAGCATTGAAATAAAAGGGTGAAAAATAGCAATTGGTGCACATATTTCGATCTAGAGTTGTTAATCTGGAATAAGGGAAATAATTTCAGGTCTCTTAAGTTTTATGTGTAACTAAGAACATTTATAATTGAACAGTAGAAAGATTTGCAAGCAAACAACAATGTTTGCCAAGTTATGCATGAATAAGCCTATCAGATAAAAGATGGGGACATTTTATTTTAGTATCCAGCCTAAATATATTATGTGTGCGGGGGAAAATTTACGTTTCATATTGCAATGTTACACCGCCTGGGGCCGAAGGATGATGGAGGAGAGAATCTATGTCGGTTTGTTTTCATTACAGTTTAGAATTATTGAAAGACCGAAAAAATAATTGCTTGATCTATAATATTTTTAAACATATCTATTTGACCTTTTTGGTGTAATATAAGACATCATGGTGTGGGGATAAATAAAAATTCCGATCACTACGAGGTGGGGAAACAGCCAATGACAGTGTGAGCAACTGACCCAGTTACAAACTGAGGTCATTCTGACGCTAGTGGGAGAGATTATAATTATGTTATCAGCAAACGATTCAAAATATCTTTAAGTACGAAAATATTTAACTCCAATGATTAGATATCAAAGGATTCGTTGATTTGATTGTTACCATCCCCATAATACCAATTATGTGTTCAACATAACCACCTGACAACAACAATAAAGAACACATGCACTTGTCGACGATTGCATCATCTCTGTTACTGTACTGTTACTCAGCCACAATCACACAACTTCGTTTTACTGCATAGTGATTTATAACTAGCCTAGCCTAGTGTGCGGATATTTCTCTGTCTGAGCATGTTAACCTCTGTCGTCGTGACAAATAGCGTTAGATCTATTTTGATTTGTAAACATTATGGCCATCACACACTACGCAGATAAAAGGGCAGATTTGATAAGTTCAGTTACAAGACCGCGATCATAAAGGCAGAATAATCAAGACTTTTCCTGGAAAAGAATAGCAACAAAATACTGTCATGTGATACGCGAATTTCAATCACAACAGCTTTTCTTACTTTTGACGAGCTCACGAAGTGTCAATGTAAGCGAGCGAAACTAAACCATGACGGATTGAGTATGCACATATCAATATATTACTTCCAGGGAAAGTCTGGATCATTCTGCCACTATGATCGCAACATTACTGATAGACCACTTGGGAGATCCGCCAATTGCTCAAGACTTTTCACTTGCAGCGTTAAATTTAAAATAAAACAAACCATTTCCATGGCAGGAGGTTGTCAAAAACAAACAAACAGGTTTGGTTTTGATTTTTGGCTGAACGCTCCACGTGAATAGCCTTCGGCAATCGTAAAATGACAATATTATTATTCAACTGTGGTCTCTCAGTGAGGTCACGATTACATGACAGAATGACCCAGATTTTTTTCAGGAAAAGGGATACACACTACATGCAACCAGATATTCCATCATGAATTCATAATTTAATAATTTAATAGCCTCAATAACATCAACACGAGCTGGTATGGGTGAAATTCATGCATAGCAAGACAAAATTAAAAGGCCTAACACTTTTTTTCTCAGAAAAATCGGTCTTTATTTTGCCACTATGATCGAGGCCTTATGGCTTGACAGACTAAATCTGCTATTTTATCTGCGTAATGTGTGGCAGCCATTAGAAATCCCTCTATGATTGACGTAGAAGATATTATACAATTATTGAACGAGATGGGATTATATTGGGGCCGATTTCGCCCGCGTGACAATATAATCCCATCTCGTTCAATAATCGTTTTAATATACTCTGTCTCTCAGCCGAAATTGTGCTTGAAAATTGAAAATGTGACTGAAAAAAGTGAGGATAAAAAAACACACAATTACATTCATAATTCAACAAACCAACGAGTGTAAACAGTAAGGTTATCAAAAATGGCGACTACATTGAAAGATCACTTATCATGTCAGTAATATTAAAGTGAAACGAGTATCCGTTGAATGTTGGTCCTGAAAAAAGTGAGCTAGATTACTCTGATTTGACATTGTGAATAAACCGTTCGATGTAGAATCTAAATATAATTGAAAAAGTGCTTCCTATTGCGGTGATGTAAGTGGTCAGAATCAGTAGATCTAGATCTAGTAGTAGTAGTAGGCCTAGTAATCTAGCCAAGAAAGATAAACCAAAGGTCGATTACATGCTGAACTAAAAGAACAAATTACATGTATTTGGCTCAACGAAAATAAATATATGATATCAAACTTGGGCTTTATGCCACTGGACCAACTGTGTCACTGGGGTAGGCTAAACAAGAGATAGATCTAAATCTAGATCTAAGCCTAATTAAAGTGTTTTTTTGGTTGTTGTTTTTTGTTTTTTGTTTTTTGGTTTTTTTTTTAATCTGATCCTTCTGTCTAGATCTAGACTGAAACCATAATTTAGAGATTATAGAAGCCTGTTGTCACTGGCTATTTTGAAATTATTGATATGATAGATCTAGTGCTTTTTTTAAATTTCTTTTTAACAATCAAATTGGTCATGATCCTCACGTCAAATCTAATTCTAGATCTAGATCTAGATCTTGTCCTATCCAACAGGCTGACGAAGTACAAAACTTCATTGATCAGTAACAGCAGGCTTAGCTTTCTCTAAATCTTGGTCCATAATCTAGATTTAGACAGAGAGATAAAATCAGCTATTATTTGTAAATAAATGATAGTAATGATAAAAATAATTTTGTAGAAATGCGAATAAATAATGGCTCTAATAATTAGATAGGCCTAGTCATTGACTGATCGATCACTTTTAAACTATCGATGTCACCAGTACAATCTGCTGGGGTCAGAAGTAGTCCCTGTATTGGACCGTGGGAAAGTTAGGCTTATTACTAGAAAGGGGTCGTGTTTACAGGAAGGAAGTCAAAACGACAATGCAATATAACCATGAGATTTACGTCACATGTATCTATTTAAGTAATTTGTGTTCTTTCGACCTATCCAATAATTCATGATCGTGCAATATTACATTTCCCATAATTCATGATCGTGCAATATTTTTGCGTACTACGTCACATGAGCTTTATTAAGGATTTACGGTGCAAATACAGGGAAATATTATTATTGCACCTAGCAGCGTCCATTACAACAATAGAGCCAGAGTATGATAATATATTATTACCCACACTGTACATTGCAACGCGACGATAATATGAAGATCGTAGGCTATTTTAGATTCTCATTTAAAAGATCGAGATCCTTTTATCTTTGCTTTAGGCTAGATTTATTTCAGTTCTTTTCGCATCGGAATTCTATTTCACGAGCAGACGATCATAGGCAGTAATAGCCTTATTCAACACAATCCTGATAGAATTCGACTCCGGGTTAGCCTACCATTAGGACACAGCACTTGGACCACTGCATTTCCTCTGTCAGTGTCATTTAAACGATCTCCCAAAAGACGTCACTTCATAATCACGCTTCTTTCGCCGATGACTGCAAACTGTGCAGGTCGATATCAACTCAATACCACCGAAAACTCCAGAATGACTTTAGATTGCCACAAAAATAGGCAGAAGACAGGGGTATAAAATTCAACAGAGCTAAGTATCATATTATAATGTCAATCCACCGAAAAAGAATTCATCCCACTACTCCTATTTCCTCATTAATCACCCAATAGAAATGGTAGAAGTAAATCCATACCTAGGAATCCAAAGCTCCGACGATCTCAAGTAATCATATCACATTGACAGCTTTTAATGCATTACAAGGTAGGCCAAGACCAAACCTCATTATTAACCTAATAATAAGAAACATCAAATAAGAAACTACACGATGACTTTCAACTCACAAGCTTATTCAAGAATACGGATGCATGATATAGCATCCCTACCTCCTGATCGACATGGACAAACTGGAGAACATTCAAAACTGGGCGACAAGATTTGTCTGCAACGACAATGGGCAGAAGAGCTGTGTCAGCAACAGGATGCATCACTTTGGCTCGAAGTCACCGGAGGAGCGAGGAAGAAACACTAGATTGTCCTTCCACCACAAGGTCTTTATAGAAGAGGCTGCTGTTCCAATATACTTCTTCTAACACTTAAAACGACCACAGAGACAACAAAATCAAATAGTAATGAAAAAAAAACAACATATAGTAACACCAACATTCTCAGTTCTCCAAGAGAAGGGAGAGAAAGTACTTCACAGGAAACTACAGTCACATATTCTTTGGATGGCCGGGGCCTAATTTGGTTTTCTTGTGCACGGCAGTTGCAAAGACCTGACCAAAGGCTTTTACTGGCCGGCTAGACTACGTGAGCGAACCCTCAGTAGGGTGGGGACTTCTTCTCATTAGTGCATGACATCTGAGACGGCTGAGAATCCAGAGGACATTACAAGAAGGCAATGAACTCGAAGATTTATTTGAAAGTAACATCAGAGGCGATAACAGTTGGAACTTGGATTATTGCGTGGAAACAAGTTACAAAATCCGTAAAAAGTACAATGCCATTATCATGCAGAATTAGAATTATACGACTTTCAGCGAAACCCAGCATTATTCAATTTTATGTCCCAATATTGGAGCAGGGTTATAAAGAAATTAATAGCATCTAGCGTGAATCAAAAGCAACCATTGCCAATATATCTAGGGAAGAATTCTCATAATACAAGATGACCGGAATGCTAAGATGTGCATTGACGCATACCAGGACTGGGCAGGAACGGTTGGGAAATTTGGATACGTCAAAACAAATGAAAGAGGACTCAAACTGTTTTAATTTGGTAGAAATTACCGCTTGAGCATGGCTAACACACTGCATTCAAACAAGCCCTCTCAAAAGACAACCTGACATCATCCCATGGCAATTCACATAACCAGATCGATTTCATCCGGCCCCAGCTCCGCAGCGATACAGAACATCAACATGGCGAAAGCAAGAACATTTCCGAAAGCAGATAAAGGCAACGACCACTAATTAGACCACGATTTAGTTCTGGCCACCTACAAATTGAAAGTTTAATTGTCGACATACTCCAAGAGGCACACGTTTGCGTTTCAAGTTTGAGAGTATGAAGTACCCGATCGTTGCCTCAGAGTTCCAAACACAATAGACGGAAATTTGTATCCCCTAGCCGGATTGATAATGATTTCAATACCATGACCAGAAACCTAAATGGAATCCTTATTTCAAACGCAGATGAACTTATAGGAAAAGAATGAAAGAAACTGCAACCTTAGGTGACAAATGAAATTCTAGATATGTGAAGAAAACGACGTGAATTACGTAAGATGAAATTCACCAACAACGATAATTTTTAAAAGAGCCGTGAATTGCAAGGAAAAATATGCGAGAAACTAAATAAAGCTGGATTGAAGTGTAGTGCATAACAAAGTCGACAGCAGCAAGCAAGCGTTCAAGACCATCAAATTTCTCACCAAAGGCATATTAAATAAAACAAATCTGATTGAGGATAGGGATGGGATTATAATAATTGACAAAGAAAACTCGCAAAGAGGTGGAGTGAATAATACAACCCCTTATATAACCATGATCTTCAGCCCAATGTAAGTGTCCTCACAGCCCATCGGTCACTAGAGGAGAGTCACAAGCCGAAGTGAAAAGCTAAAAAACTGGGAAGTCACAACGACTGGACAATATACAGAAGAGCTGAATGGTGGTGATTCTGTCATCGATGCTCTAACCACATTATGCCAAGCCACGTAGGAACCACGTAGGAAAAGAAAGAATGGCCTCAAAAAAGGATGCAGTCCTTAATCATCCCCATTCCGAAAAAAGTAACCTCAGACAGTGCAACAATTCCAGGACATAAGACTAATCACCACCCTAGTAAAGTCATGCTGAGAATCGTCCTAAACCGAATTAAAAAGAATAGGGCTGAAGAGATACTTGCTGAGGAACAAGCTGGTTTTCGTGAGGGTTGAAGCACAACAGAATAAATTTTCGATTGCAGAAGGATGATGGAAAAGCACCGACAACGCCTGCGATGCCTCTTCCATAATTCGCATATGCTACTCAAGCCCATCTCTCCTCCTGGACCACCAACAACAGTCCGCCAGAGTCCTCTGTCCTGCGCTGCCCTTTCTTCCTCTTTCCATGTGTGTCCCATTTTCTTTATGTCCCCCTCGTGGTCACGCCCAGGTGTTCTTAGGTCATTCTCTCCTCCGCTTTCCCTGGGGATTCCATGACAATGCGGGTGAAGCTACGGGCAGGTTTCCTCAGGGTATGCCCGATCCATCCCCATCTTCTACGCCAGATCTCATCTTCGGTTGGTAATTATTATTGGGCAGTGCGCTGCCACAAATTTTAATATGCGTTGCTGATAGTGTCGAACCAGTAAATTTGGGGGATTCTTCCCAGACAGATGTTGATGAAGGTCTGCACTTTCATGATGGTAGTCTTTGTTATCCTTCATGTCTCTGCTCCACAGAGGATGACTGTTTTGACAATTTAATTGAACAACCTGATCATAGTAAAATTTCATAGACTTTAACAAGCTTTTGACTCGGTATGACAAGGAGGCATGTGGAATGTATTGAGGGCCTATATTAACGATGAAAAACTTGTCAGAATCATCGAGGAATTATATCAAAATACAGGTTGCGCTGTATTTATGAATAATGAACGGAAGAGGAACTTCAAGAGGTTACCATTACGTTAATAATGAATATGGTGAATTCTTTAAAACATCAGTGGGCGTCAGACAAGGTTGCATACTTTCGCCCACTTTATTCAACTTATTCTTATTTAGACAGGATAATGCGGAATGCACTTGATGATCATCATATACCAATATCACTCGGAGGACGACCTCTGGGCAATCTCCGCTTTGTGGATGATATTGATATGATTGCAGACACGGAAGAGGAACTTCAAGAGGTTACCAACACGTTAGTAGACGCAGGGCACTGTTGAAGAAGGACGACGAAGGTACAGACAACGGAAGGCTTGGATAGTTAACATAGATAAGTGGACATAAATGGGGATGGAGGAACTCCTGACGACGGCCATTGACAGAGTGAGGTCGGCGGAGGAGGAAGGCGACTACTTCAGCTCTCAGAAACCCCGACGACCGGCTTGGTCGAGGATCTGAGGTAAGATATTACAGGACATCAGACACAATTATGTACATAGTAGTACAAAATAAATTATTAAGTAGTTTGGAGTTTGGGTGGATATATTTGGAGGAGCAGAGAACTAGGAACAAGGTTGTTATTTTCTATAAAACAATTAATGAATTGATTGACATTCCCATTAATAATCTACAAAAAGTAAAAGAAAAATCCTTATTATGATCACCATATGCATTCATTTTTCCCAACACTGTAAGATTGTGGAAAGTAGTGAGCGTGTCGATATCTTTAAACGTAGAACACAGAGTGTCATACAATGACTAATTGTTATGGCGACGATAAACGGAGTCGTATTTAAAATAAAGAAGCTAATAATTACATAAATTTTAGGCATATTGACAGTACCACTCAATCTGATTGAGTTAGTCAATTGATTTGAAGAAGAAGAAGAAGTAATAGATAGAAAAACCGATAGTTTTTTTTTTTTTACCTTTCTCAATATCTGTTGCAGCATACCTGACAAAATGTCATTTAATTCAATTAAAATGTTTCAATTCAAAATTTTATAACTTGGCCCTTGGCTATTTCCAACTTTTAAAACCTTAAATGATTAGAAAATATAAAGCAGCAGCAACCTCATCAGGTTGGAAACATGTATCTGTAGTCTATAGAGTGGTTTCCATTTAAGAAACAGTAAGTCATTGCATCCATCTTGCGTGCTTTCTTATATCATAGGCATTCAGCAAAATATTTTCTGAGCTCAAATTCTCGAGCAAATAATAACACCACCTCCTTGAAGAATCCAACGAGTTGAGAAAGCCATAAATATAAATTATACCGTACAATATGAACGTAAATAAGGAATGACACAGCACCCAAAATTCTTAAGAGAGAGAGAGACTTACCCATGAAACCAAAAACTCAAACTTGACCTTGACAAATATGATTTGCAAAGCTTGGTGGATTAAAACTGGCACTACGCCATAGAACTAGAAATAATGAAATATATCTTGCTATTCACGTCATCTTTTGTCATCCAGTTTAAGGTCAGAGATTTTGTTGACAATTAATGTCGTGCTCTAGATAAAATGAATGTCAAGCAAATCATGGCTGAAGATGGTCAGACTTAAAGTGTTTGGACAAGATATGCTCGAATGAAAGATTGAAGATGGTCAGACTTAAAGTGTTGGGATAAGATATGCTCGAATGAAAGGTTGAAGATGGTCAGACTTAAAGTGTTTGGATAAGATATGCTCGAATGAAAGGTTGAAGATGGTCAGACTTAAAGTGTTGGGATAAGATATGCTCGAATGAAAGGTTGAATGGTCAGACTTAAAGTGTTGGGATAAGATATGCTCGAATGAAAGGTTGAAGATGGTCAGACTTAAAGTGTTAGGATAAGATATGCTCGAATGAAAGATTGAAGATGGTCAGACTTAGAGTGTTGGGATAAGATATGTTCGAATGAAAGGTTGAAGATGGTCAGACTTAAAGTGTTGGGATAAGATATGCTCGAATGAAAGATTAAAAATAGACGATGCCAGTTTATTATAATATCTGTAGAAGAAAAAAATACGGGTGACCGATAGTACCAGTGGCATGATTGTGATTCATTACATCGGATTAATGTAAGTATAAGTGCCAATGTGGACTTCATGAAAATGATACAGTCCATGTTATTACTGAGAGTCTTCAATCGGCTGACACTCAGTTCTGGAATTAAGGTGAAAGAGGCTAGCTATAGCCACTGTAGCTACCTTAGTAGCGCCATAATGAGGATAATGTCATCAAATTTATAAGCTTGCAAACTTATTACATCCTTTGTAGCTTAACCGGTGGATCTCTTGGTGATGCCAGAGGGTAATCATTGGAAAATGTACTTTTATACAGGAACGCAATTTAACCAAATTCTCCTCTTAAAGAGACTAAGCTACTAAACGTGTGTGTAACCTCTACAATGGAGACGCCTTAGTGAGAAGTTAAAGTTTCTTGATTCTTTACCAATTTTTTTTCCTAACAAATCTTAAAAACAGCTCTCGGCGTTTCAGCTTTTTGTACTTTGTTTAAGTTCAACATTCAAAAACCCTTAATAATGGGCTCAACTTCAAAAACCGATTGAAGTTACGATGCTAGAAAAATAGAACAAAGTTCTCCTAAACACGTTGATGTTACTATGTTGGTCAAGTAAACATTGCTATTTGGGGACAAAGATGTGGGACGGTATGAGTGGGATTCACGCACTCTATTATTAATCTAAGAGATTAAAACTCAACAGAAAGAAAAGAAATCGTGGAACTCACGAAGGAAGCTTTATGATTACGTGTCCGTTTTTTTGGTGTGTATGATTTCGCCAACCGCGGTTTTTTATACCCGCTCTCTAAAGTGAGCGATTATTGAAATCAGTGGTAAGTGGAGAAAATACAGTAAGAATATTACTGAAAGACGAACACAATGACATAATGAAATCCTACCACTAGAGTAAAAAGATTCCCCTTTCTTTAAACTTAAAATTTGAACAGCCCCACCCAGTGAGTGGCGTGCAGGTGATGATCGGGCCATTTACTAAGGCATGAGTCTTAGTGCCTAGTACTGAGAAATATTATGAGAAAGAGAGATAGTTTGAAATGTAACACAAATGAAACATGAAATAAACATTTTATTCGATCTAAATCTGGGCGGGAAGGGTACACCAAGTTAAAGGAACACATTGCCCCTTGCCCCTCTAGTGCGGGGATCCCCCAAAAATTGATTTATCACCGCTGAAATTTCAAATTCACTATGTGTTTGGATGCTTCCCAATATGGTCAATGGTTGCCCGGGCCCCCCATCCCACATCCCATCACCTTCCCACCCTTCTACAAGCCGCTGCCCCCTCCCCCATCAAATATTATATAAAGCCAGTGATTCACACAGTTGGCTTGGACCGGACCGTTGTAAAGCAAAATAGCCCCTGGAATACAGTAATAATCATCATACTTTATAATAATAATGTATTAGTATTAGTATCCTTATTGTTGTCCCTTCAAATTCCTCCCATCTGTTACATACGACAAGTAGAGTATCATGACAAAACATTTTGACGCTACGAGCAAAGCACACCTAAACATTGACGCACGGAGAATACAAACACCGAGAATACACACACCGAACACATGAATGAAGAGGAGGTAAAACACAGCCTGGCATCAAAGTTGTTCTTTATACAGGGGAAAATTACTACATGCACATCGTGTATCATTTCTCACCGTTAAGTAAAAAGCTGAATTGACACATTTTAATTGAATTGTCTGTTAACCAGACGACCAGCAGCTGGGCTTGTTAATATGGTACATAAATTGGGATTAGTTTATACATAATGACCTACTGACAGGGATTAAAAATGAAACTAATGTCGTATTGCAAAAGCTTATACCGGTGCATTATAATTATGCAAAGAAAAAAGATAAGTGAATAAAAAAAAATTAATCACATCAATCTTCAAACATTGAAACGTATAGGGTCATTTCTTTTCTTTCAATGAAAATAGACATACATTTTTCGAAAGAAGAACATTCCAATTTCCTTAGAGACAATGCATCGAAAAGAACAGAAAGATGGTCAGATAAATAAATATTTAAATATAGCCTTTATTGTCCACCAGGGCATATTCTCTTTTGGAGCAGCGCCGCCAGGGCAATTAGGGTCAATTATTTTGCCAAAGGATAATACTAGATGCTGAAGTGGGACGATGCCACTAACAACTCGGCCATCTATCCCCCAGTACTCTTTTTACACCTGAGCGGGTGAGGAAAATGCGTGTAAAGAGACTTTCCCAAGGTCTCAACGTCGGACCTAGCGCCAGCGGGAATCGAACTCACAACCTTTCTAATGAAAGCCGACCTCGCTAACCATTCGACCACAACGTAACAGATGGCAAATGACGAACGACTAGTTAGCTTAAGTCAAGAACCTTATATGAGCCAGCGGAGCCGAAAGAAGTGCAAAACACGTTTTTGTCATTTAATACAACCGAGGGAGAAAATTTAAAAAAGACCAAACGAAAAAAATTATTAACAATAACAACAACGGCAACAATAACAAAAACAAAAACGACAACAACAACAACAACAAAAACAAACAAAAAAGAAAGGAAGTAAGAACGAAAAAATAAAAATATCCAAGTGTATATTTATATTTATAATAGTAATTATAACATAAACTACACAGAGTGCTTAACACAAAATTAAAAAATATTTATGAAGCATTACAAAATATAGAAATACTTAGATCAATATAGTTTGAACCACAACTTTAAAGTTTCTAGTCTAAATATACACTCCTCAGGTGGTGATATTTTTCAATTGATGCTTCTTATGGTGTCAGCAAGAAGAATATTCTTATATAAAAATAGAGACATTTTTGATTGCCCCAACTCCTGGCATGCAATTTTCCTGAAAACCAATACATGTACAACTAAAAAATAAAATAAAATAAAATACGTACAGATAAAAAATGCCGTGAGCCACCACAGCTGAAAAAAGAGCAACACAAGATCTTTATGTGAGACATTAGGCCTACAGCCTAAGAAAAGAGCAACGCAGGATTCTGTGAGACATAGGCCAACAGCCTAAGAAAAGAGTAACACAAGATTATGTGAGACAATACAGCCGAAAAATAACAACACAAAATTATGTGAGACAATAAAGCCGAAAAATGGGTAAAGCGTCAAGATTCTCTGAGACGTTACAGCCGAAGAAAAGAACAACACAAGGTTCTGTGAGACAATACAGCCGAAGAAAATGGCAACACAAGATTCTGTGAGACAATACAGCCGAAGAAAATAACAACACAAGATTCTGTGAGACAATATAGCCGAAGAAAAGAACAACACAAGGTTCTGTGTGAGACATTACAGCCGAAGAAAAGAACAACACAAGGTTCTGTGAGACAATACAGCCGAAGAAAATAACAACACAAGATTCTGTGAGACAATAGACCTACGGTCCAAGACAATAGCAACACAGGATTCCGTGAGACAATACAGCCGAAGAAAAGAGTAGCACAAAATTCTGTGAGACAATATAGCCGAAAAATAACAACACAAGATTCTGTGAGATAATAGCCTACAGCCTACGATTACTAAGAAAAGAGCAACGCAAGATTCCTTGAGATAATACAGCAGAAGAAAAAGCAGCACAAGATTCTGTGAGACAATACAGCCGAAGAAAAGAACAACAAAAATTTCTGTGAGACAATACAGCCGGAAAATAACAACAAAAATTTCTGTGAGACGATACAGCGAAATACAAGAGCAACACAAGTTTCTGAGAGACATTACAGCCGAAGAAAATGCAGCACAAGATTCTGTGAGACAATAACTAATTGGCTTGACTTATATGCCTCTTGCATCTTATTCGACAGAGATGCCTCAGCAACTTTGATGAATTCAGCGGTCAAAGTGATCTAAATCTTGTTTTGTTTTTAAGGAGATGTTTGGTTTTGCTTGTGTTAATTCTGTGTCGATCGTTGTTTGAATTGAGGTCAACGGTCTTCCTCCGAAGCAATGTCTGTGTTTCGTGAAATACATCTCCATGACTTGGTTGGCAGCGACTTCTCCGAATTGCCTCATGATGTATAAAACGTCACAAGCGGTTCTCTATAATTGTTGATGTGAATCAATGCAGGTGAAAAAAGCTACACAATATTTTGTCACACATTACAGACAAAAAAGAGCAAGACAAGATTCTAAAGCAGCGGATAAAAGGGCAACACAATTAAGAAAACCAACCCAAAGTAACTTCCTTACTTGTTCTTCTGGGCCAATTCAACAGGAAAATAGCATAACATAAGACTACTTTGTGTGAGTCAATGCCGCAGAGATTAAGCCTATTATTATGGTACTGGCCTGGGCGCATCGCGGTTTATGTGTCGTGTAGAGAAACAATACTTCACCTTGTTACAGATTATATTACTAGAGGATACTATGGTGGTTCGTTTTAAAAAAATGAATAAATTATGATGTGGATTTTTTTTCTTGAGTGTTTAAAATTATTTTTTTAAAGGTTTTAAAAGGTTTGTTTTGTTCTTAAGGGGAGGGGAGGGGGTTATTTTGCCTTTGGTTGTTTTTTTTTGTTTTGTTTTTTTTGTTTTTTTCTTATTTAGTTTTTTAAATATTTTTAACTAGTCAAATCCATGATAAATTATCTCAGGGTTGTAAATGCCATGTCACTTCTTGGGTACTTTTTGTTCAACCCTGTGTATCGGGCAATATTTTTTCAAGAACTGTCATGCCATAACGGGCATTTAATGGTGATGATGATGATGATAGTTAGGGTCATGCCATATTGGGCATTTAATGGTGATGATGATGATGATGATAGTTAGGGTCATGCCATATTGGGCATTTAATGGTGATGATGATGATGATGATAGTTAGGGTCATGCCATATTGGGCATTTAATGGTGATGATGATGATGATGATAGTTAGGGTCATGCCATATTGGGCATTTAATGGTGATGATGATGATGATGATAGTTAGGGT
>JASKDV010176658.1:0-12991 GCA_032466395.1 Aegires albopunctatus
GCCAATTTTTCCATTTAATCTCGCCAATGCAATCGGATATCATGAAGGTGCATCTGACCGCTGTGACCCCAGTCACCTGAGGGGCGTGGCTGATTTATGGCTCTACAGGTGACTTCGACTAAGGGGTAACGTTTTTCTGTTAAATGCGGCGCCGTGAGTTGCTTTGTTTGTTAATCTGTTTTAATTTAACTGTTTTTGATCAAATCTTATATTATTTATCAAGCACCAAATTTCAGTATATATTATTTAACAAATAACCTGAGATATAGTGAGAAAACCTAAGATTACCTGAGATATAGTTATTATTTAACAAATAACCTGAGATATAGTGAGATGATGAGATATAGTTATTATTTAGCAAATAACTTGAGATATAGTTATTATTTAACTAACCTGAGATATAGTGAGATAACCTGAGATATCATGAGATAACCTGTGATGTCGTGAGATATTGTTTGTTAACAAAAGCATCTTTCTTTGCATTTAATAATCCTTCAGATCTTTAGTAAACCAAGGTTTGTTGTTTGGGTAACATGTTATTGATTTCTCTAGATATCTCATGTTATCTTATGATATCTCACGAATTCAAAGGTTATCTCAGGTTATCTCACAACATCTCAGGTTATCTGACTATATCTCACTTTATCTCAGGTTATCTCACTATATCTCAGGTTATCTCACTATATCTCAGGTTGTCTCATCATATCTCAGGTTTTCTCACTATATCTCAGGTTGTCTCATCATATATCAGGTTATCTCACTATATCTCAGGTTGTCTCATCATATCTCAGGTTTTCTCACTATATCTCAGGTTATCTCACTATATCTCAGGTTATCTCAGGTTATCTCAGGTTATCTCACTATATCTCAGGTTATTTGTTAAATGATAATTACCCCCAAATTTTGTTTCAGATATGGGGCAAATTTGGTGTTGGAGAAGATGATTTATATCTATGGACAGAGAAATTGCGAAAGGTTTGTCCTTGAACATGTTTACAGGAAACCAGTATTAATGCAGTATTTAAGAAGTAGACTTTTATATCTACTCTTAACCCAAAAAAAGTTCGCTATGTCATAGCTGTAGCATTGCCTCAGTGAGTGCTTGGCCTCGACTCACAAAAACAAAATCCAGGTCACACAGTGTGTTAAAAAAACGCAGTGAAATAACTTCTCTTTTTAAATGTATAACAAATCGGTGGGAAGAGCTCCGAGGTAAATGAAACTTGCAATCTTAATAGCTGGAATATAAAAATACTATCCAATCAAAAATCCTTTCGTTATTTGAGAAAATAACAAATTGGTGGGAAGAGCTCCGAGGTAAATGAAACTTGCAATCTTAATGGCTGGAATATAAAAATACTATCCAATCAAAAATCCTTTCGTTATTTGAGAAAATAACCAGAAATTTCCAATTTAAGAAGCCACGCTCTCTTTTTCAACACATTGACCTGCCACGCGCCTGACAGCTGCCATTGACAAGCATGTGACTGATTTATACGGCCTGCTCGTGGTCAGATCATACTGGAAATGCCCCTTTAAAAAGGCTCAAGTTTCTTTTGGGTTAAGAAATCTGACTTTGTCTCTAAGAGTTATCTGTTGCCAACTGTCCTGAATCTTTTGGGATTGTCCCTATTTAAAAAGATCAACCAATATCTCTTACCATACAAGTAAAATATTTTGCTTGCCATCCCTTTTATCAGAAATGCCATTTTCAATAATATTATAATATTTAAATTATATTTTAGTTGAAGTCCTTATATCTTTTCTCTTACAAGTAAAGAAATTGTCTTGCCTATGTATATATGATATATAATAAGCCCAAGAAATCAAGAAGTCTCACTCTAGCTAAAGGCAAGATTTCAGAAGAAACCACATTCAAGATAGGAAATCAGCGCATACCAAAAGTATCTAAGTAAAAAGTTTGGGAGATGCTGTGGACATCTCAAATTGAAAGAGGTGATGGGTCACACGCAGCATGATCGGAAAGGATTTGGTAAACTAGTGGAATTGAAACGGTACCAGCGAAAGAGGTGAGGAACATGGTGTTGACTGACATCAGCAACAACGAAGACAAGAAAAGAGTGCAAAAAGCAGTGCAGCAACCCCAACAAGGCCAGTGGACAATGTGGGAAAATGCTGTACAAAGATCCCTCACATTGCAAGAGATATGGAACATGGCTCCACTGAAGTTGAGTTTCATCATCCGAGTGACATATGATCTCCTACCAACAAGAGCCAACTTGAAAAGATAGTATAAAGAGAGTGAAAAATGCCCTCTCTGTGGAGGCTATGAGATGCTAAAGCACCTTCTCAATGGATACACATGGAGACACAACAGGGTTCTACAATGCCTCACGGAAGTGATGCTGAGTGCAATAAAACCATCTGAGACTGATACAGAGATACCACAGAAAAGCTTCTTTCTTCAAGAAGGCACAAAGAAGGCATCACAAATTGAAGCTAACACGGAAAGACCTGTCATGTTGGATGGCACTGATGATTGGAAGGTTTCTGCAGATCTTCCCAATCAAAATCCATATCTGCCAGAAATCAAACAGACAAAGAAACGGCCAGATCTGGTGGTTTACTCAAGATCAGCAAAAGCTTTCATCCTCATTGAACTCACTGTTCCACACGAAGATAACATGGAAGAACAGCACGAATACAAAATAGCAAAATATGAGAGACTGAGAACAGAACTGTCAAAGACTGGATATACCGTTAGGTTCTTCGCGTTGGAGATAGGGTCTAGATGTTTTCTGGCAAGTTCAATGTATACCTTACTCAGCTCAACCTCAAACCAAAGGCACTGAATAAAGCAGTGAGCCAGTGAGGAACATCAGAACGATCACAGAAAACTCCTCCTGCTGGATATGGCAAAGGCGAAATGATCTGGAATTGATATCAGTTTAAAGATAGATGGAGGGAATTCCCCAAGTGATAATAGAAAAGCAACCGCAACTATATAAGGATTAGAAGATGCACCCACATTTGTGACTCCAGTGACGAAGTAGTGCATAAAAGCAGCGGACAGAAATAAAAATTCAAAAGTGGCTGAATCCAATGGCGTGGGTTTGAATCCCAGGAACGACAAAAACTTTGGGAAATTTGATAAAAGCCAGTATTGGGGCACTGAGAGTTATGATCTCGGTGTGGCCTGGCCTCCCAAGGGTGTAAGAAGTTTAAGGCCAAAACACCTGCTCGAAGGAGGTTCTCTTCTCTGATAACCCAATACTGTCTTGCTCTGTACAGAGTTTGCACAAACTGATAAATATATAGATCTAATATAATATATGAATCATATAATATTCAATTGTTATCAACAAAAACAACAGTGCTCAACCACATAAATTATGAGAAACCCATTGTGGATAAAATAGTAAAGACTTTTACTTTTTTGGTCCATGACAACATTGTTTCATCATTATGATTCATCAGGTGGTCTCCTTGTTCTTGATGCTATTTTGTGTTCGCCAATGTATATTTCTTTCTGTGTTGATATTGTGAAGCGATTGCATTTCTTTTATTAAGTGAAGACATTTGATGGTTCATAATTATAAAATATTTTTCCTTCAGACATAAGTTGCATCGTTTTGACTCATGAGAGAATGGATTTGCTGTCGAGAGGATCTTCCAAGATGTTATTTAGTTGATATTTCTTGATTTTAGTTCCCCAATATATTCGCTGCGCGTTGTTGATGCTTTTTTGTTTTCATTGTTGAAGCTTGATTTGTGTCCATTGTATCATGTTTTAAATTCATTTTCTGTTAGCCCCGTGAATGTTTCTTGTATTCTAATATCTTGTCTTGTGACTGTCGCATGGTATATTACGTTTTTTTTGTTGACAGTTACCATTTAAAGGGCAATCTGCTTTATTCCTGCAATTGCATCTTTGTTTGGGTTGTTCTTCTTTTTTATCATTATTTTTTTCTTTTACGATTCTTTTATCCTCGTGTGGTTTCCGGGGGTAAAGAATAGGCAACCAAGGGAATGGGAGCTTCTTCTCCCATCTGTCCTATCTTCTGTCTATCAGGCTGTGTTGTCCCTCAGAAGAGGGAGGAGGTTTTACTGGGGAGGGAGGGAGGCATATAGCTGGTGGCCATCCCCCATGTGTGTGCATTGCTCGATTGTACTGGCAGGGTCACTTGTTAATTAGAAGGACTGAGTACTTTTGTACACAAAGGGTGTTAGGAAAATCCTGGGTGGTCTAAAGTTGCATTTAGTGCATTTTTTGGGGCTTGATGGCCATCATTATTTAGGTTTTTTGTTTTTGAGATGATGTTTTTTTTCTGTAAATCATCTCTCCATTTAGTTATCTTTATTATTATATGTATTGTACTTATTATTCGAAGTGCTTCTTTTCCTCCTTGGCGACTTTTTTCCCTCTTCTACTTCTGCTTTTGTCTTTTCACTAGCTTATCATCTTACTTTTTCATGGGCTCTGTGGTTGACTGAGCCCTTAAACTCCAAATAACTAACTAACGATTCTTTTATTGTGAACGGATATTATTTGTGCCATATTTGGCGTAGAGATATAGCTAATTTTAATTGTGTTCTTGTTGATTAATTGATGGAGTTTATGGTTTTTGGGAAACAAAATTCTCAACCAATTGCAAAAAATTATTTCCTATGGTTGTCATGTTAAATGGTGGATAAACCATGTTATTCCCTTCTGCGACATCTCTTGTTATTGTTTCTGTTGTTTGGTGGTTTTTCTTGTTGTTTGCTTCCTTCATATGTTAGTTGTTGATTATAGCCACTGTTCTTCAGTGCTTTTTGGTACATTGGTATTGGTTTTTTTTTAATGTTGGTTCATCACTCGAGTTTACTGATAGTCCCTTTTTGATGTTTTTTGGTATGTTTCTCGTGATATTGAGCGGATGGTTACTGTATTTATTGACGTACAGTGAAGTGTTATTTGGTTTCATATATGGACTATATTAATTATTTCTAATGTCTAGAGCGATGTCAAGGAAATCTGGTTTTTTGGGGTTTTTTTAGCTTTGATTGTTATTTGAACATTGTTGTTCTTGAAAATTTGGCAGATTTTCTTTTTGATTTTCTCAGAGGTGTTTTTTTTTTGTTTCTCTGCAAATAGCCAGTCCATCATCATCTCTGTATAATCCAATGTTGGCATTAATACTTTTTATTTGGGACGGGAGATATAAGCCAACCAACTTGCAAGTTTTGCACTATTTTAACTACCCATGGTTACTTTAAAATTGTTATCCAGGCGGTTTCGTTCTTGTGTAACATGGATAATTTGGTATGGATGATGATTTGCTGCTTTTATGTTGGCTTAGTGGTATGAATTTTTCTGAAAATAATATGGCGTTTTTAAAACAGATCTTCACTAATAGAAGGGTAGAAGCTGCAGATATCAAATGTTATTATATTGCATTCATTTTTATTCTTAAACCAGTTGATGACGTCTTCTGTTTTTCTCCACTGGTTAAGTCACTTGTTGCTTTGACTATTCTTGTGTTTATGCTTAAAATTATTATTTTGCTGTTTTTTCCGATCGGCATTGTGGATTATATTTAAAATTAACTTTATGGTCTTTCAACTTTATGAATGCTTTCTTCTTTCCTGTCCTGTTGATTCTGTCACTGAGTTCTAATCTGTTTGCAATGATCTTATCTCCTTCAAATTTTTCTTTTTCTGTAAATGGATGGGCCTTTTTGTATTCTTTGCAGATGTTCTTCTTAAGGAGAGTTTCATATTTATTTGGTTCTAGTTTGTAATAGTTGTTGGTTTTATCTGCCTTTTCACATATTTCATTGCTGATTTTTTTTTATTGTTTTTACATCATTGTGGAGTTGTTTTTGAAAATGGTTAGGCTTCCTTTTGAATTTAATATTTTGAATTATGTTCAGTAGTCCGTCTTCGAATTCCTTCAGCTCAGGTATAGATGGTGGTTTGAATTCAAATGTTAACAGAAAAAAATGATGATAAAAAAGAACAACTCAAACAAAGATGCAATTGCAGGAAAAAAGCAGATTGCCCTTTATGCCGTAACTGTATGAACCATCAATTGCCTTCACTTAATAAAAGAAATGAAATCGCTTCACAATGTCAACACAGAATGAAATATACATTGGTGAACACAAAATAGCATCATATTGAACAAGAGCAAGAACAAGGAGACCACCTGATAATCATAATGATGAAACAACATTGTCATGGATCAAAAAAGTTAAATTCTTTACTCATCTACATAATATATATATAATTATTTTTTTTGTTTTTGGTTTTGGGTTTGTGATTGAAATTGAAATGACACTCATAAATTCTCGCCATATTACTTTTTAATGCTCTCTTGCTTTAATTAAGTTCAACAGGAATCGCATGATGAAAACATGTTCCACTAAAGTTTCATAAATGTGACAACCCATTCTTTTATTTTTTTCCAAATTCAGTGGCTTAGCTTTACCATAATAGAACGTCTCAAAGGTGAAGTGGATGAGGTGAATGCCTGTCTTGCAAGAATTGGATGTGAAGACACCCAAATTGGAGGTCAGTTTTTAGAATGCATTTTCATTTTAGGTTTGACATTACTGATCTGGAAGAGAAAAGTGTTGGGAATTTTACTTTCCCTAATGAAAGTAAACCTATTTTATTTCCTTTTTGCAGTTTGCAGTCATAATATATATTTCTTATAATTTAATAATTATGTCAGCCCTAGTCATCAATACACAAATTTTGAATGCTTGCTTTGCTATTGAAAGTTCTGACAAGGCTTGTAAGTGAAGCTCAATGGTTGGATGGCTCTTAGGTCCTACTGATAATCTCATTAAAAAAATTAAAAACATTAATTCAAACGATTCTTTCCGAACAAGGGTCTTGCATCATTAGTGATCTTTGTCACATCACCTTTTTCTATCAGGACTAAATTTAAGAATATATTTTAGTGTTTCATCATTTTCCTTTATTAAAGCCATCCATGAGCAGGTTGCAAAATATGATTTTGATTTAGATGTTAAGTTGTTTATTTTGTTTTTATTTTGATATTTTCTTTGTATGTACCTGGTGATTTTATTTCTGTAAAAATTATATAGGCCTATTTTTGCTGTTTGCTAGGCCCCAGTTTTAATTACCACTAACACCTCTTTTTTCACTTAATCTTGTTCTTATGTAATACGCTTGAGACCTTTTTTTATGAGGGATGGTTATTTGACATACTGTAGCAACCCAATCCACAATATCAATAGGCAGATGACCCATAAACAATCTATAGTTCGTCGACAACATTGACCTTATTGGCAGAAGCAACAAAGAACTTCAGGCTTGCTGCAAGTTCAAAATCCTATGGTATGGAGATTAGCTCAGAAAAAAAAATCAAAATACTTGTTATCAGTGCATCAAATTCCACATCCCATATCTTCATGAATGGTAAGGAGCTGGAAGAGACTTACACTTTCAAATACCTAGGGCTACTCTTACCAAAGATGGCATATCCACTACAGGTGAAAATATGGTTTTCATTTGCAACAGCTTTACTTGACAAAATATAGAAGAGCTAGAGCACAGATTTTGCCTTCACAATAAAACTGAAGCTCTTCAAATTGCTGACTCAATCCTTAGTCTAGTACAGATGTGAAAGTTGGACATTGTCAGCTGAGTTTACTAAGAGATTGCAAGCCTTTGAAAATAAATGTTAGAGAAAACTCCTTGGCATCTCCTGGAAGGACCACAAAACAAATGAATATGTGATCAATCAAATCAGATCACTAGCAGGTCCGCAAGAATCCTTCCTTTCCGCTATCTGAAGGAGAAAGTTGAATTGGTTTGGCCATGTGTCCCTACATGGCACAATGTCAAAGACAATCTTGCAGGGCACACTTGAAGGGGGAGGAAGCAAGGTCGACAAAACAAGAGCTGGCTTGACAATATCAAAGAATGGACAAGGATGGACAGCCCGACTCTCATCTAAAAGGCAGAAGATAGAGATGGATGGTTCAGGATAGCCACAAGTTCAGCCCTCATGTCTCCTCAACGACCGTCTAGGTCAGGAGACTGAGGTAAGGAGAAGCCATCAGTCAAAAATAAATATTTCAATTTAAAAATTACAAGATCAAAACACATTTTACAATGTTGAGATCTAAAGATGTCTTGTATATGATTTACTGTCATAAACAAGTCATGGAGATAAAAATAAAGTATTCTGTAACATCAAAGTATTATATTGTATCACATCAAAGCAATTCTGAGAATTTTAAGTTGAACATGTTATTCTTTAAGTATTCTCTTTTTATGAATATTTTACAGAAGTAGGAATATCCACTCTGAAACAGATTGCTTTGACGAGAGGAAATACCGTGTCAAACCTCAACTCAGTCATTCCATATCTAGATTTAACTGCAAACCAGGAATACTTTTTCAACAGACTTCGTGGTATGATTGAAATTTTCTATTAATTTCAATTACCTTGGTTATATTTCTCATCTTAATTTCTACCTTCTTTTGGTTTAAGAAAAATTGTATCACCAAATAAAGCATTCGATAATCAAAACCCTATGACTATGGCACAGTTAAAATCATTGCAATACTTCGTAAACAATATAATGCTTTAACAAAGCAATACATTTTGAAGCATGAAATTTAGTCAAGCTAGCAACAAAACATGGAAATGAATAATTACCTGTTACAAAAAACTATTACCATTCTACTATGTGTGTATATATTTGCGTGAAGAAGAAGAAAAGCGACATTTATAGTTCTTTGCTTTTTCTTTATCCCACAGATTTAACTACTGGCTGTATAAGTGCATTTTCATGGAACAAAGGTGGAAGCTATGGAAAAGCATGGGGTGAACATGTACCTACTGATGCTGCTGTAAGTTATGGCTTATGTTGGTATATTACATAAAACCAGAATTTGTTCTTTATAGATACACCAATTAATCTGAAAGTAAGCTTGCTTACACTGAACTATTTTTTTATCGATTGAGAGCAGAAATTGCAGAAATACTTAGTCAAAAGTCAAAACGGTCACCAGCCACCAAGATAATAATATATAAAGAAAGACAAAGAAAATGAAACCAAATAACTACTTTAACGCAGTAAATGACAGTCAAAAGTCCACATAGCTGATGCAGTGTGTTCTTTCCATTGACGTGTATAACACCCGAAGTGCCACTAAAGCATAAAAAATACCTTTACACACCCATGTTACGTGATTATCGGTTGAAATCCTGGTTATACTGGATTAAGCGGGTTTGACCGTATTTGCCTTTTTTTTCTTTCTTTTTTTTATGTTGAATTTCTGTCATACAGTCGAACCCAGTTATACTGAAATCAGATATGCTGAAATACCGGTTCAACTGAAACTTTGAAAAAAAAATTTTTTTTAATATAAAGACTGGTTAATCTGAACTAAGCCCTCTTATACTGAAAGATTTTTTGCCGGTTGAGAACAAAAATTGCAGATATCCTCGGCCAAAAGTCAAAACAGACACCAGCTTTAAAGGAAACAATACAAAAAAGAAAGACAGCAAGAAAAAACAACAGAAAACACCGTAACGCAGTGAATGGCAGTCCCAAGTCCACTTACAAAATGGCTGATGCAGTGTTTCCTTTCCATTGACGTTAACACAGGGGTTGTAGCACTCTAGAATCTCCTCAAATCTCCTAGAAAAAAATATCCTCCTTGAAACTCCTACAATCTCCTAAATATTTTCATTTCCTCCTAGCCGTTAATATCACCCAAAATACTCCTACACAGCGATGTTGCGGCATTATTGGTTAAATGAAATCCTGGATAAACTGACATTTTTAGAAATGTTTTTGAGTTTCAGAATAAGCGTGTTCGACTATTGTATTAGGCAGTCCAAACCCATTTAAAAAGGTTTCCCATATTCTGTTTCATTGTTGGTCAATGCAAAGAGCTAAGTTTCCTGAAGACAATGATACCAGAACCATCCATGTAGCTTAATTTTTATGAAAGTTGTGGCAATTTGAAATTTCACGAAAATGATGCCAATTGCGTTATTGTTCAAATTGAAATTGTTCGTTTTTGAATGATCATACAACAGCCAATTGTCTTCAGATAAATTGTCCTTGCGGTGCAGTAGGCCTAGACCTAAACAAACGTAATACATGTAATACGTTCAGATTTAGGGATGGAATGTCACATTGGACGAGTCCATTATTGACAAAGAAGAGTAAAGGGGCAAAGGGATAATTTATAAAATAATATGGGTCTTTGTTAATGGAAAATAACTATTACGAGAGCTTAAATTTGAAGCAGCTTAATTATGATATTTAAAAAATGTTTTTGTGACACGAATGTTGCAATAAAATGAAAAATGTACTTTCTTCAATGCAAGTTATAACACTATGTCGCCTGTCCATACAATTGACTCTTCCATTTAGTATTCAAAATGGCGTCGATTTTACTCATATTGAATCGATAATTAGCATGCACAGAAATCATCTCTTTTTAAGCTTAAAATCACTTAAATTACTTTGAATATGATTTTACCTTAGGGTTAGTTATGATTATAATCTCCTATCAAATAAATCTGTCAAGTTTCGTCCCCGTATAAAATAGATCTTGTTCTGACTAGGACCTTGGGTCGAAGTTGTGACTCAAGCCGATTTGACAGACCAGTTTGACAGACACGAACTGATCACTAAAATTGAAAATTATTTCTAATTAGCATACATACATTAAATTAATGGTAAAATTACAATTTTATATCACTCTACTTACCAAGCAAGTCATCCTTTTCTATCAAGAAGTTCAAATCAAACTACAAGCAAGTACTAATGGCGGCTGCCACTCTTGCCTTCGTCCACCTCGAGATGGTAAAAAATGGGTTGTAGATTTCTCTCGACAGTTTGCTTTGATGGATGTCTCTTTAATTGTAATGTTATCAATAAAATCCTTATTTACTAGGCTTTCGATTGGTGTCGGGTAGGCTCTTGTTGTATGATGATTATTTATGCCTCTTTACGGCTTTTAAATTCTTGGGGTTTTTTAAAATGCAAATTTCAAAACGAAGCAATGAACATAGATACTTCTACTAGATATCACCGGAAAGGCTATACTTAGCTCTTTCTTAATCAACCATTCATTTGTCTGTATCTATCTTACGAGTGAAGCGTCAATAGAGAGAAGAGAGGAGAGTCAACCAACTTTACCCATGAACAGCCGATCTAATTACCGTATGGCTCGGTAGTAGAAATAATGAAAAATGGCCTTTTTAATTTTCTCAATGCCACACGCTCATCACATTCAACACAACATATTGTACATCATTATAAAGCTTAAAATTAAACGTTTATAGACGTGTAACTTTTGTGGAACGTAACATACCACTATGTGTAGTGGTATGAGAAAACCTGGAACCAGTGACAACTAATGTAAATTTATTTCTGTATCTTATCTTAATTTACAATTATTTCTGAGCATTTTGCCTTTTATTTGATGTCTTTATCATTATTAAATCCATAAGTAAGCGCCAAGAATTTGAAGGGAATTAGGCTTATTTTCCATCTGACCGGTACAGAAGCAGGTTTGGACTGCCTAATTGTATTCAATAAGTGCTCAAACTTTAGATAAAAAAATTTGAATGTTGTTTAAAGATTTTGCTATTTTTGATCTGTAGTGTGGTTAGCCACTTATCTATTTTCAGCTATGGTTGCTTTTATATACAGTATGCTTTTATTTTATTTTATTTTTTTTAATGAATTTCAAATGCTTCACTTAGCTTGGTAGAAGTTTGGTCAATCTGTCATTTTTGTTTTGGTCATGCAATGACAATGGATCTACTCTAGCTTTACACTTGTTTATCATGAATTTTTTAGTGTCTCTAAATAATTTGTCCTTTTATTTTGTCCTTTCATTTAGTTTGTAATGCATCTGTTTTGCTGTTATCTGGACTCAAGGTTGCCTGCACAACCAAAGTATCCAGATGGAAAGACTTTCACATCCATGCATTTTCTAAAGACCCCAGATAAGCCGAGTAAAGATTTATTTGTACTTTCAATTTTTTACTTTTGGCTGTAACTGTAATTAATATCATGTTTTAATTCATCACTTTCTTCGACTCTTGCTCCTGTGTTTTCAGCTTATCAACAATTTCAACATATCAGAAAGGTGGATCATCATGGATTTTTTCTACCTTTTAGATCTCTTTTAAATGTTATGTAATCTTTGTTACTTTTAAATCTGATTAAAAGTCTATTCTTTATAAAGCAATTGTGTAAAGCCTTAATTAATGCATATGTCATATTTTGCTCTTTCAGACTTGGAGAGGAAGGAAAACCTTTTGATATATCAAAGCAGTATTAATCCCCCACACTTCCAAGTGGTCATTGGCTCAGAAATTATAAATTTGTCAAAGGTAACATATATTTTTTCTCTTCATTCATTACTCTCCTTCCCATCTTAGTGAAATTAACCCTTAACCTACGGAGGTAGTAATACATCTCTTTCACTTGACTTACATTGACAGCAAAACTGGCTGTATGTGCATCTGCTTCATTGTGTGTACATCTTGCTGGGTGTTAAGTCTTTTCTCGTTGTAACACATGCACTCAGTAATTTTTCAGTAATTGGCATCTTTGACACGACGTTAAAAAATGCCCGTTTTCCAATGTTTTAGTCTGCCGTGGAAGCTGTAGCCAGTGAAGCGGTACCTGGTGATAAATCTCTCAGGTGTTAATTGGGGAAGTCCCATAGGGAGTGCCCCTGACTATCGTGGTCTAAAGGATGAAATCCATGAATCTGCGGTACAGGGAAAACATGAGCCGTGCTCAGGGTAATTCGATATCTTCCGTGGGTCAGACTAATGGAAATGATTGCAATTTACGTGAGGGTGTCTAAATGACGAAATAAAATCATCTTTAGGCTGGTGGCACACAGAACTAGACAAAATGTCAAGCGGACATAGTGGACGGCTTTTTTTAAAATGATCTTACTTTGATTATAGAAACTGTCCCACAGGAAGTGTCTTTGACGTTTTTTCTTAACCGAAATGGCTACG
>JASKDV010176669.1:0-12990 GCA_032466395.1 Aegires albopunctatus
TACTTGTACATTTGATGAGCGAAAATGCGGAGAAAAAAGTTCAGACAATCCGATGAAGGTTCACATGCAGGTCTGATAGCAAAAAAATCGGGACCAGAGGCCAATGTCGCTATCCAGGGGTTGTCGTTATCCAGAAGTTGCACTGTATTTCTTTTAAAGAAAATACTGGGCGTCAGTGGCCTAGTGGTCAACAAAGTTCAAACATGAGTAACTCCAGCAGCACTCATCACCTACAGCTGTTGGTTAGGTGACATAGTAGGATCATGTCCTGCTAGTAGCAAATTTTCTCAGTCATTCATGTGTCCTTAGGTATGATGCATTGTCCCACTTTCCTTACTCAAGTGAAAATGAGTGCTTGACTTTGACCATTAAGGCAGCGTTGTCCATGTCCTGTCGTATGTGTTTCTGTGTTGCTGTCAGTCAGGAGAGTATACTAGTCTTTCTAAAGCACATTGAGCATGGCTGTGCTGTAGATGTGTGTGTAAGGACCTTTACTTTTACTTACTTTTTATTAAGGTTTTTTCTTTGTGACAGATAAAGGCCGGGGTAAGATTAGAAAAGGTTTGTATTTAAGGAAAGGACTTGTAAATGCAAGAAAGAAAGAAATCTTTTATTAGTGATCAGGCTTAGTCATAAGGAGTCCTTCTTTATGCATCTATAAGACAGTTAAGTTTTGATTTTCACCCCTTTTTAGATTATAGCACAAATGTACCCACATGAAAGCAATGTGCCAAAGGTGAGGTCATTCACAATCATTATTTTCACTATCTTATTACTGGTGGATTTATATTCTAGAGATACCTTAATAATCATGAAATAAATTGCTTGTTTTCTTGCATCATTTGATTTTATGTTCACAGTCCAGAAGTATTTCATTAAATAAAGATTATGATAGATAAGTAGATAGCTTGTTTTGTCATAGTTGGGTTTTTTTTCCTTCTTTATCATTTATATATCTCTATGTGTATTATTTATTATTATCAATTTTCACTCAACTTATCAATAATTTTGTAATTACGATATGTTGGATGATCGTAGTCAATGATATATTTATTATTTGCCAAAATGGCTTTCTTTCCCTTAGTATCATGTTCTCCTCAAATAAAGTGTGCAATATTTTGCTTTATTCAATATTCAGGTAAAAATTATAACCTTAACGCTAAATTATTGCATGATTTTGATTTGATTTGATTTTTTTAAATCTATGGTATCTGTAATAAACCCCTAGAGCGTAGGACCAATCTCCAAGATGTCCAAGTCCAATCTTGACACCAAATGGATTGAGTTTTGATTTGAAAGTTGGAAGATTCTTATTTCTGCAATGGTTACTGGTGATTATTCTAAATTTGATTTGCTAATGTGAGAATCGAGAATCATCAGGTATCCACTCCATATGCTGCAGTGTCATTTTCCTACGGTATTACTATTACTCTACTCCTAGTATTATTTGGTTTTGTAGTCGAGTTTCTCGTTATCATTACCATAGAGATGTCAACAATGCAATTGATGATTTTGAGGATACCTGTCACTTTATTTTTATGGAATTGTTCAAGACATAGTCTTTCTGCAAAGACATGAAGATTGGTGTAGGATAGCATTTGTAATAGATTTCATTGCTTTCCTTAACTCTTACTCTTTGACTCCCTCAAGCAAATTTTTCCGATTTAGGATGTTATTATCACCCTAGTTCACAAGTTATGCAAAGTATATATACATATGTATTTATTGAAGATGAATTGGGTAATGAGGAGGATTTGTTTATAGTACAATTATTTAAACTTTGAAAGAGTTATAAATGGTGAAAGACAGACAAAAAGAAATGCCAAAAAATTCCAACTGTGAAAATCACGTGGAGGGTTAATCTTGACCAGAATTTTGCTGGTCATCTCTCCAGGTATTCTAATGACCATTTTCTCTCATTCCTCTTGTTTCTCAACTGTTTTTTTCTTTCGTCCCTTTGGGCTTTTTTTTTTTTTTTTTCTCTGCCACCCTGGAATCCATCTCAGTGACAGCTTAGTTATTGTAAAATACAGTACATTGCCATTCTATTGCGATCTTTTACTTGTCAAAAATTGGTTTTGCTGATGATCTCTTGAGTAGATCAAAGTTTGTAATAGTAATAGTGTTTTGCCTGTATATTTCATACTTAGATCAATACACGTATGTGATTTTTAGGTTGAATAGATTAGATTCAGTGACTTAGTTTTATCTGAAGAACATCTGAACTTAGAAAATTGGTAAGATGTATGTTTCGTACAAATTTTGCTTGTGAATTTTTCTTGCAGTTTTGTTGTTTTTTTTTCCTGTGAAATACCTCTTTGTTTATATTTTGCTATCTATTTAAATTTAGTCTGAATCTGAATATCGTATACATTTGCATTTTGATGTATGGTCTGTTGTTAAACATCAAAGAGATATAGTTGATAGTGAGTGTATCATTATTTGAACCTGTACACATATGTGAACATACTCAGTGTAATTGTCTTAAGATGCAAATGACATTATGATATTATGTTGAAAAGTGATATTACCAATTAATTCTAGATAAAAATCGAAAACTGTATAGGACTAGCTATACATTTTAACAAGCATTTAAAATAGATTTTCTCCCTTATTATTTATCTTTTTATGTCTTTTCTTAGTTGTAAATTATATTGACAAATTTAGTGAATTCTTTCTTTTTATCATTAATATTCTGATTGAATTAAATGTTTGGGAGCTGGGCTTTCATTTCAGCATGATGATTTGTCATTACATTATCCATAACCAAACTATTAAGTTATTTTTCCCCATTGTCCAAAGCATGAATTACAAATAAATGATATTTGTAAACATCTTCTTCAAAAGTATTTTCTTCCAAATTATCTTTTCATTTCCAAAGTGATGGCAGATAATGGTTTGAGAAAGATTTACAGAGATGTCGTGTTAATTATGGGCGACCTTAGGCAGGCCACTGGTGGCCTATAAATTGAAAATTACAGTAGTTTTCGCCTGAGTGACCCCGGTAACCGGAGCGAGCATTTAGGTGAAATTACCCTAAAAGGGCCATTGAGAGGGGGGGGGGGGGGGGAGTGTTCACGAGCTTGGTGCTCTGTATATAAAGCTCCGATACGCGACTTTCTCCTTGTTATTTATTTCATTTTTCAGTATTATTTTATTTCATTATCTTCAAATTAATACATATACATACATACAGACAGACACACACACACAGATAGATAGATAGATAGAGAGAGTAACACACACACAGATAGATAGATAGAGAGAGTAACTCACACACAGAGGCAGAGAGAGAGTGAGGCAAAAGAGAGAAAAAAGAGAAATATAGACCAGGGAAGGATTGGGAACGGTGAAGGTGGAGAGAGAGAGAGAGATCTAGAGGGAGAGAGACATGGAAGGGTGAAGAGAGAGAGAGAGAGAGAGGAAGAAAGAGATAAGGCGAGTGTGTGTGTATGTGTGAGAGAGAGACACACACACGCAGACAGAGACACATAGAGAAAGAAAGAAAAAGAGAGAGAGGGGGGGTGGAGAGATAATAAGAGAAATATAGATGGGGAACGGTGGAGAGAGGAAGTGAAGGATTGAGAGAGAGAGAGAAGGTTAGAGAGAGGCGTGGAAGGGTGGAGAGAGAAGAAAGAGATAGGGCGAGTGTGTGCATTAGAGAGAGTATGAGAAGGGGGAAGAGCAAGAGATCAATTATCAGTTGCATTTTAAGTACACATGCACTGTTTTGGGTTTTCCAATAAAATTGTCGGCCTCTTGTTAAATTCTTTTTTAACGTCAAAAAAGTTTTAGAAATCATTTAGAATCTTTGTGATTGTTGTGATGCCCACGGCTTAGAATTTGCATTTCATAAAAAATTGGGAGCATTTGCACACATACGTATGCCAATTGATTCCGGTCGCAAAGTCAAACATCTCGTTTGCCTCTTCTCAATGACTTTGCTAATTTTGAAATTCTCTTAAATTTACACCACATGCAGCCCTTAATGAAAAGATCAAAATCCCCTCGGTCTACTGCCAGACAGAGTTCATTTTGTGGCGCCTGGTGAGATTTGATTGCATTGTCTAATGTACATGTACATCGGTAGACTTGGGTTATTAAACATGCCTGTGAAAGTCCAAATCATTGCCCCGCCTCCTTGGCTACTTCGGTGCATTTGATTGGCTGATAAGTAGAAGTTACAAATGTCGATCATTTCAGAGTCAACCTGTCATCGGTGTGTGGGTACATGGGGATTTCTCACCTTGCCGATAGTAACAAAGGGATGGGATTAAGCATGCAATTAAGCAATAATGCACGTTTGCTAGCCTTTGAAAGTGATCGCCGATAAAGTATCAAGCATTGGTTGACATTTGCTATCGTTTTGAAATGACATGATCCAGAAACAACGGGCACTTAGGCGAAAGAGCTTTTTAGCGAGCTGGCACTTAGAGTGGTGAAATTGATAGAAAAAATTCTGTTACGGTGGAAAAGCAGGCACTTAGGCGAAACGGGCATTCAGCCGGAGGGCACTCTAGCAAAAACTACTGTATTTAACAGGATTCTCTCTCGCAACTGCAAATGGCATTTGTAACAAGATTACAGTACAAGAAGTAAAATGAGAGGAAGAGAGCCCATAGGGCAAGGAGAAAAAGAAATGTGAGGATTGGAAAGAGAGAGAGAGGGGGAGGGAAGGAAGAGAAATAGAAGAATTGAGAAAAAGAGATAATTGATGCTGGATATCTCACCTCCTCCATAAGACTGGAAGCCTGGGCTGCTGGCATCAATAGCAATAGAGATTGGACCAATGTTACCAACGGCAACCTTCAATGCACTTTCGTCTTGTTGTGGAACCACATCTTGGCAGTTCCTAATTTTAGATTTGACTTCAGATTTGACGAATCGGCAGACATCATTCTTGAGAAAGAAAACAATATAATAATTCATGAAGAAAAGTAATGAAAAGAGCTATACATACACTACGATTTTGACCGATAAATTCTACTATTCAGATAATTCTGTAATCCTGACAAATAGTCAGGAATGGAAATGCCCGGATTAGGGAGATGTAACAACATTACCAGAAACTAAAGATGATTATTAGTGTTTACTGCTTTGGTTATGGAGATGGCACCTAAACAACCAAAGAGAGTTGAAAAGCTATAGTTGACCTCCCCAAAAGAAAATAACAACACATATTCGACAATACCCATTCAAACAGCCAGTCATAAGTAAAGAGCAATTATTGCCGTTCTTTTAAAGTTAGGACAAGATAAACAAAAACACGTCCCAAATCAAATTTGTTCCCATTACGTAAGTTTGCTAAAAAGTGACATCTCTGAAACTAGAGAAATGAAAATAGCTCTTTGCCATACTATGAATTAGCCTTACCTCAGCTTCATAAGGATATTCAGACTCTGATTCTAGACCACCGGCATCGATGATGTATTGAAACGCATTGTCCATCAGACCACCATTACATCCTTCTTCACCATAGTTGCCGGCACAATCGACCAATTGTTGTTCTGACAAGGGAATCAGTTGACCTCTCTTTTTAGCCCACTGACCTTCAACAGAGCCAGTCTAAAACAAGATAAAATAAAAAATAAAATTTGAACGACTGCCAG
Organism: Aegires albopunctatus; assembly: GCA_032466395.1. Taxonomy (NCBI): domain Eukaryota; kingdom Metazoa; phylum Mollusca; class Gastropoda; order Nudibranchia; family Aegiretidae; genus Aegires; species Aegires albopunctatus. The sequence goes on from JASKDV010176669.1 coordinate 5,610, forward strand.
CAAGAAGTTAAATTCACATCATCTTAAAACTAAAACTACCAAAAAATGGAAACAACATAAAATCGTTTTCCCGCACACAACCTGAAACAAATGGCACTGTCTAATTAAAAATAAATATATATTTATATATTTTTAAATACATATACCGGTATAAAACAAAAACAAAACTGATATCTTGTAAAATAAATATAAAAGTAAATAAGCTTTTATATCACAGTTGCTTACGTCATTGAATTATGTTATGTCCAAAGCATATAAAGAATGGGTACAAAAAGACTTAAGCTGAACTTCATACATAAGATAACATTAAATCTTATCAAAATCATATTTGAGGTAGTAGAATAGAAATGCAAATGAAGTATTAAATTCTTTTTTAAACTTACCGTAGAGAAAGACCAGCAGGATCCACATTGTTGCTAAAGAAAAACAAAATAAAACAAAACAATCAACGATGGCAAACATTAAAAAAATGGCAATGGCAATGATCAAGGAGATTCGATTGCTAGTGGCTACCTTTATTTGAATTTGAAAACCGTTTATTGCTTTCCAGTAACCAACAAAATTATCAGCCTGCTTTTTCCTCATTAAACTCTAGATTGCTACAACATTGCTAAAGTTAAAAGTGAGGGCTGATTAGTTAAAACAGACTCAACTGAATTAAAAATGCTATCAAAAGGACACTATCTACCTACTGGTATTTTAATCAAGAAGAAAGATGAAGTAGTTTTGAAGGCATGGAGAAAAGAAATTGTTTGTTTTATTAAAAAGATTCAGAGGACAAAAGAGGATTAACTGAGAGTCCCTGGCTATGTTACCAAAAAGAGGGCCAATTTAAGGCTCTGTGGCAGTCCTGTCTCTCAAATCTGTCACTCCTAAACTTGCTAACACCCAGAGCCTGCTCTATTTCACTGTTAAAATCCTAGTAAGAAATCTTGATGCAGCTCCCCTCCATCAGCTGTGACTGATGAAAGGCGCTTCTCTCTTACATATTACATACCAAAATGATCTGACCCTAGCTGTAGCCAGGTAATCATTTTACAAGTTGAAGGAGCCGTTCCCAAAGACTCATGGTCGTATTCATCTGTTATTCAAATGTTCACTTCTACTTATAGGTCAACATTACACACACATACTGCAACAGCAACAGCAATACATTTAGATTTGAGGATAGTATCAACATCTTGACTAGCTACAAAACTTGAAGTCAGAGACGGAAGACACATTGGTTTGGTGTAAAACCCAGTCATTTATCTCAGGATTTTAAATATCCTCCTATTCTGGGGCATAATTTAATGACACCCCCCCCCCCTCGCTGCATAATGTATGACAAGGATGGAAGACTCAAAATTCAAATAATGTCCAACCTACCTGGTTTTTCACTTCTGTGACCAAATTCTTTTCTCTCCAGTCAACCGTTGCAGGAACATCTGTAGAAGTGGGATTGTACTGGCCGCAGCTTCCGTTAGGCAGGGTGTGGTTTTTGTTTTTACCGAAACCGTTGAAGAGGCGGAATTCTTCGTTGGTCTAACAGACAGAATTATAAAAGTTCTACATTAGATATAAAGCCTTTAAATACACTTTTTATCGATATTAGACCAAAAGAAATGGCTATAGAGATGTAAACGTTAAAGAAAAAGTTAATTACATAGTAATGCAGTTTAGCTCTTGCAGTTAACTATCGGTGATGGAAATAGCAACCCGTTTGGAATTATTCATTTCTGGTCAGATCACTGTGAAACAGTAGATTGTAATTTCAAGAATAAAGCCTGAGGGATAAGCTGCGCATCAGAAATGCAAATCATTATCATCAACATTACAGTGATACCATTGTCACACTTAAAAAAAATAAATCTATAGTACCAGCTAAATCTGAATACAGCGACAAATGTCAATTTTGAAATTTGTGAGAAAAAAAATTATTACTTTTAAGAGCAATAGAAACAAATTATGTCAAAAAAGTAATACTGTCTTGGGTTGTCCCAGAGTGCTAATGAAATGATCCACCACCAGATAACTGCACGTATAATATCACATATATTACAAACTTTAGGACAATATAAATAATTAAAAAAAGAAAAATAAATAAAAAAATAATTAAAATAAAATGCAAATAAAATTTTTTTTAAAAACATTAAATTACAAAAACAAGGCATATAGACAGAACAGTATAGCAACTCATTGAACTGTCATCTCACCAAATCTGAGAAATGATTCATCTTCAACCAGTAGCTGGGTCCCTTTATGTTATATTTTCTGCTGTTGTGAAATTTTCTGTTGTGAAATTCAATGTATTCAATGTTTGCCATGAAGACAGCGCGACGATAAGCCTTCAATTCCTCAGTTTCATACTTCTTGCCTTTAAGGGAAAAAAGAAACAAGGATTTTCAATTGAGATAAAAAACATATATATATATTCATATTATTTGAATATTTTTCCATATCAGGCATACAGAAATCAATTAGCTTAAAGAACGTATTATATCAAAATGGTTCTTGAATCTATATCTATAAAAGAGGACAGGGTTCACACATATGTCATCAATCTCCGAAACCACTGAATGAGCAGCTTTGGGGGACATTTTATGTTGACTACCTTTTTTTAATTTTTTTTTTACTTTCTTTTTAAATTTTCTTTTCTTTTCTTTCAATTGATTAATCTATTTTTTATTTAGTGTGGGTGGGTGTGTGCGTGTGTGGCTTCCCTGTCAACCCAACAGTGAAAGGGTAGCTAGATCTATTTAGATCCGGCAAAAGTAGAGTCGGCATTGAAATTGAAAGCAATAATATATATAGCAAAACTACCATGAATCTGTATGCATTAAAAAAAAAAGGATCTAACTCTCCGCTCAATAATTTCTCCTATTCTAGATCTAAATTTAAATCAAGCATTAAGCTTTAGCGGAGCGGACAGCAATATCTTATTCTTAACTAATGCATCCAAGTACTCTTCTTCCTCGAGCAAAGCCGGGTACCCAGCTTGTTATAATATATGCATGCTGAAATAATATAATAATGACCATCAATGATTCTAGAGCAATAGGCCGACGATGAGATAATGTAGTTTGAAAAAGGTCCAAATTTTAAATGTGTATAGAAATCTAGATCTAGATTCACATCAATATCAACAAGATTCGATTGAATGATATAATTTTATTTTCAATACCTTCATTCTTCTTACAATCTAAACACTGCATCAAAACAAATTTTTAAAAACACATTGGTAGACGAAGTACAGCACACAACACAAAAATCCATAAGTCAGGAATACACACTTACCATGTTCAATTTGGAACTTCTGCCATGTTTCCTCATGATCAGCATAGGAGAGTCTGTATGTCTCTTCCTTTGGTTCATGATGGTGGACAGGCATAGCAGTTTCAATTTTCATGAATTTTAAATATGCAGGACTTGCCGCTGCATAGGCTACAGCAGCCAAAAATATGACGGGTCCAATAGACATGTTTATCTGGAGAGATGAAAAGCAAATAAGGGGAGATTAAGGTAATGAATTTTACACACCAGATTAATTAATCTGCATCGATCCCCGACATGAAAAGGAAGAAATTAGCATCAGTGGCCTAGAAGACAACACAGTTCAAATAGTGAGTGACACTGGCAGTCGGCTGCCATAACTTGATGATACGGATAGTTGGGATTTACAATTGTATCCTGCTACACGCAAATTTTCTCAACAACCATAGGTTATTAACGGTGGGTCCTTTAGGTGAGACACTTTGTCTCATCTACCTGACTCCACCCAGGTGTAAATGAGTATTTGGCCATTGAGCTAGTATTGTCTGTGTCCAAAAAACGTATTTGCACTGTAGGCCTACATCATTTCATCCCAAACACAGTATGTTTCTCTTTAAACTCAATAAACATAGGGCATTTTGGATGCAAACGGCAATCTAGATCTAGATCTACAGTCATTATATCACAAGCTCCCTGTGACACAGCACTACAAAAATTTATGTAAAAACATCACTCCTGTTTTAAAAGTGACCGGTTTGTAGAGAACAAAAACAATTCATTTCCATGCCTCTTAACTGAAACATTCGCATAAATTAGGCCTAAGTTCCTTGAAAATCAGTCTCTGTGTCACTGGGGTACTGGCGTACTGCATCACTGCCTTTATACTATAGGCTAGGCCTAGATCTAGATTTAGGCCTTTTACTTTTGGTCTCAACAATTAGGCCTAATTGAAGAACATTTATATAACCTACTAGATCTAGATCTAGATCTAGAAAATCTAGATATAAGATCTAATCTAGATTCTAGATCTAGATCTAGAATCTAGATCTAGATCTAGATTTTCTAGATCTAGATCTAGAAACTAAAGCCATTTCCATAAATTTGGCTCACTGAACTGAAAATCGGGCTCTGTGTCACTGTCTGAATCTAGATTTAGATCTAGATCTAGATTATCTAGATCTACAATCTTCTTGATCGATCACCGAGGAACTTATGAAAAAAGACAGCAAAATTAATTCACACTCACAGTCGCAGGTAAAATCTACAGTTCACTTCTTGACCAAGAGAGAGTTGGACGCTAAATAAAATGACTGTCTCGATCTAGACAACTACTACTACTAGCCCTGATATAAAGACGAACGCGTCATGTGATAATAAACACATACCACGTGACGATCGCCCTGCCCGACGCGCAACTAGGCTAAGTCACGAGACTATGAGAAATACAACGATAATAAAGAGGTGGAGGAATTTCTCTTGCGTGGGCCTTATTATAACTTAAAGTTTTATAGGCTATAATTTGAGCAAATAGTGTTACAAGGATCCGCATCCATCACCCACCATCAATAAAAAAAAAAAAGCGTCAATAAACCTTACAAGTACATATTATGAGAACAAAGAAATGTATAAGAAACTCAACCAAATAAAGACTAAATAAAGCACAATCGACGTTTCGATCTTGATTTTTTGATCGAAACGTCGATTGTGTTTTGCTTAGTCTTTATTTGGTTGAGTTTCTTTTATACATTTCTTTGTTCTTTTATTTTTACTCAACTGTGGCCTCACATTTAATCTAAAGTACATATTATGTACTCTGAGCATTTTTAGACGTAGCGAAAGTGTCCCTTATCTCTTCAAGTTTACTTTAACATAGATATAAGGGCTAAAATAACAATATGACATATTCAGATATTCATACAATCCTCATCATAAGCTATTCTATCGAATACTACAAAAAATGCGGGGGGTTTGGTTTTTGGTTTGATTATTCCTTGGCGAACTGACAGTAATACTCCCCTCATTACTCAACCAAGTCGAGTTGTGTCAAGTTTACTTGAATCAAAAGAAGAGAGGTTAAAAGGAAAAGGGACACAAGTCCTAAACTTGCCCTAGACCTTGGAGGAAATAAGAATAATATAATAATGTTTCTACCTCCATTCCCAAGACTCGTAAAATATAAATGGCGAATAGATTTACACGTTACAGGGAGCCTAAAAAAATCATGCGTTTCATGACATTAATGTTAGTCTCTATAAGATATTTTGAGCAAAACCAATGCTGTTTTCTTTCATTATGGTATAGGTCAAATAAAATATTTTCTTTCATCATCCACCATTAGCCCCAAGTTGAACAATCTGTCCAATCAAAATGCGTAGGCCATCTTGCTCGTTCCCGATGTTTTGTTTTTGGTGTTCGTTTATGCTTTTATTTAATTTTAGTTTATAATTATTGATGTTAAGATGGAGCTGTGTTTCGTTGTTTGCTTATTGTTATCGAAGGAGTAGTGTTTATTCTGCGGAGAGGAGGTGCCTCACATGACTACAAAAAATGGACACAAAGAAAGAAGATCTAAAGTCAAAGTGGCCTGCAGCCAGCTGTCGGGTTGTGAACAAAGACGTTATTACTACTATTAGGCAACCAAACCATTGAATTTTGAACTTGGGGCGTCCATGGCCATACTCTGTGGTGGGCGTACACACGTGTGTAACCTATTTAGTTTTATTTTGGTTATCTCGTGTAATCAAAGTCCACATTACTCAAACAGCGGAAGGGTAACCAATGAATTATGACCTATGACCATTACTATTACTACACACCAACGGCAACCGTAGACTGCCCAAACAACACAGGTACAGGTAACACTACGGGGCCTACAGGGGGCAATCAGCTTTCTTGACCATCGTCGTGTTTTGCCCAAGGAAGTCTCAGTATTAGTAGTCGCCAGGTTTTGTCCATTCCACTTTCGAACATTGAACCTCAATGCTTACGACTCACACACACCCTCATACTCACAAAGGCAATCCACTGGCTACACCCTGGAGGCTAAGAGTACTAGTACTAAAGACTAGGGCGTGTTTGTGGAGGGATTTGTCATGAGATCCCAGGTTGATCATGCTAGCATTACAATAAATGTAAAAACGCATCTAATCATTAATGTATGTTTATATTATAGACGATTATCAAAACTTGATTTCTTTCTTTTCCATTTTTTTTTTTTCTTTCTTAAAACATACGGTATGGAATAGACAAAGAACTAGATCTAGCATTGCAATTTCACATTGCCATGTAATGAGCATATTATTATGGTTTTAAATGGATATCTGGTAGTACATGTAGATCTACATGTATGAATGAATGGGGAGGTCTGATTTGTTTAATAAAATTACCCACTTCCGTCAAAACATTGTCAAAGGCTGATGAAGTCAGGTGGAAGAGGTGGCCAGTTTGAAGCCTGTCAGAGTTGGGTTGTTTTGTTGTTGTTGTTTTGTTTGTTTGTTTTTTGTTGTTTTTTGTTGTTTTGTTTTTTTGTTTTTTTTTTTTGTTTTTTTTGCTAGTTAATAGTGATTGGTTTGGGTTTAGTTTTCTGATTTGTTTTTATTGCTATTTCCTTTCTTTAGTGGGTTTTTATTCGTTGCTGTTTTGTTTTGGGTTTATTGGGTTTTTTTCGTTCGTCTTGAATAGTAAGCACCTATAAAATAACATACTGGCGCACCACCGTCACTCCTTGAGGCAAGGCCATGGGCCACTTCGGAAAAGCCACTTAAAACGATACATTGTACTTAGGAACACACGTCATAAATATGAACGAGGGATCATTCTATGACATTTCCATCCACACTTCAATGAATATATATATTATATATCTAGATCTAATTATAAGCTTGATACTGCTATGCACAGTCTGTTTATCAGAATCATCATTCAATGGGACATGCGGACAAACAAACCCAATTCAATTCTAATTTTAGAATACAGTGCATTTCAATAGGCCTAACTAAGTCTTTATGATTTCAAAACTTTCAACAAAATGATGATCACGAGAAGAAGAGACACTTCCTCCCCCTCCTTATCATTCAGACCGAGGCAAATGGTGTTTAAAAATATTCAGTAAAAAAGAAACAAAGAAAGA
>JASKDV010176691.1:0-12987 GCA_032466395.1 Aegires albopunctatus
TATAATGAATGATCGATCTAACGATCTAAATCTAAATAATTGAAAGAATAGCAACAGACTAACTTGATACTCAAACAACCAAAGATTTGTTTACATTAAACTCTATGTTACTGAAAATAATGAATTCTTTCTAGTACTGTAAGTTCATGGAATTAATTACCACCAGTTCATTCAATCCTGTAAAAAGTACAACAGATATTTCGGGACTTAACTATGTAGACGATTGTATCATTTGTTTTGTTTTTTTCTGTTGACTTTGGATATTCGGAAAGTCATCTTACCTATAAGAAAACCTGAAACACAGGTTAAAGCTAACGATAGAGATTTATGATGCAATGATTGTATCATTTCTATTCAAAATAGTATTACAGTCAAACCCGCTTATTCTGAAACCCAAAAAATGTCTAAAAATTTCAGTATAACTGATAATGATGCAACATCGCTGTGTAGAGGTATTTTAGTATGCTATAATGGGGTTTTGGTTAATATTCACATCAATGGAAAGGGTACACTGCAACATCCATTTTGTATGAGGATTTGGGACAGCCATTCACTGTGTTACAGTGGGGTTTTTTATTTTGTTTTCTTACAGTCTTTCTTTTTGTATTATTTTCTTTGAGGCTGATGTCCGTTTTGATTTTTGACCAAGAATTTCAGCGTTTTCTGTTCTCAACCAGCCGAAGAAAATTTCAGTATATGTGGGCTTACATTCAGATTAACCAGTTTATTTATGAAGAAAAAATTCTGTTTTTTGAAAAAGTATCAGTTTAACAGGGATTTCAGTATATCCGATTTCAGTATAACCGGGTTCAACTGTACCATTGTCAGATCTGACTGACATGACTTCTTCCATGTATTAAAAACCATTGCCCCTAAGCTGAGTGAAAGACGTGACATCACTATGCTGCATTATTAAGCTATTAACGTAAAATAAAAAATTCAGCCCCCAAAAATTAAAAATACCGCCAAAGATCAAAGGAAATTGCCCCTTCGATAAAACCAGAACAACAAGAGTCAAATGAATTATAAAATATTTACGTTAAAGATAACATAAGACGACGTGCTAAAATTCAAGACTGTTCAACAATTGGTTTTTTAAGAAATTTGAAAGACAATATGGGCACGCATTTCGAAGCATACTGTAGTATTAATCTCATACAAACAAATTATGAACAGACCCATAACAGAATAAATAAATTCCTCTTACATCAAGACATCAAGCTACAAATTGAAGGTTTAACAAATGATCATTTTAAAATTGAAATGAAAAGAATACATTGTCTCACCGGTTTAACTGCTGTCAAGATACCGACATAGCCAGCAAAGTTGACAGATTTAAAAACTGTCTTATTGTTTCTCTGCCAATCCAAGTTAATAATCAGAGGACGAAGCCTTTCCGTGATCATCCAATCATGATCGGTGGTGTTCCATCTTTTATAAATAAGAAGAAATTAATGTTTTTTATGGCACAGTTATGATCAATCAATTTTTAAAAATGGCACGGTTATCAAAAATCAATAAAACGTGACACAGTTATAAATGACAAATCGATAAAACGTGGCACAGTTATGACAGATCATCAACAATACTATATTATGACAGACATAAAAGCACTTTGTTTTGAAAGAAATGGGGAAAATAAGATATCCTTTTAAAAAAATGTTACTGCCATCTGTGTACTGCCTTTTCTTATATTCATTTAAACATATCCTTAAATATTGAATTACTTGGCACCTACCCAAGGAAGAGACCAAAATCAAGATTCCTAGCATGATACAGGTCACCTAAAGGATAAATAACATAGAATTGTAAGGCTGACTGACCTTTCCTCCTCCCTTTTAATTCAATCTCTTTTTTAAACCCGAGAAGCTAAGGCCTTTTCAAAAAGCATTTCCACTAAGGTCTGACCAAAAGCAGGCGGTATACAGTGGAGTCCAGATAAGATAAAATCTTGATTAGTTTAAAATTAAATAAAAATAAACATTTCGTCCAGTGACGATTTTTTCCTTAAATAAGTCAGCTAATCAAAGTCTGGTTAATATAAATACAAATTGGTCTTGGTCAGCTTAAAATCAACTTTTCTCTACCACAGTGGTCATCTTCCCCCATGCCCATAAGATGCATGCAAGCGGGGATGTTTCGCACTGGGTCTCCTGGCTGCCCACATCACGATTGGCCTGGGCTGGACGGGGAGAGAAGGGCATAGGTTGCACGCGACCACACTCATTAATCTCCAACACAAAGAGAGTAAGTGTGCATTGATTTGATTGCATTTGCATGCATGAGTGCAGATTAACAGGTATAGTATTTGATATCAATACAAATATCTCCTTGTAGTGTAGAAATGAAGATAAACTAACCAAACATGTCCTTTGGCCCTTTGGTCTAATTTGTTATCAGATAAAAGTTCAAATCAATCAACAATCTCGAATTGGGAAATCATGCATTTACTTAATATATTGTCATATAGACGTAAACATCTCTCCTATCTAGTGATAATTTTTTATTCTCTTATCCTGTAACAGAATATTATCAGATAATATTACCTTTTGTATTATTGTGCATGCCATACATACATTAAGATTTGGTTTACTTTCTTTTATCTTGATATTGTCAAACACCATTGAGCATTAAGTACAGTGAAAAGTGGAACTATATAAATTACTCACATTAAATTACATTTAATGCTTAACACAATTACTCAAAATTATACCATCCGTGCATTTATCTTCAACATGTGGCAGAGTTGGACTGGATTCAGATTTCCAAAAAAATGATTGCAAAAGTATTTGTAAGAACCATCTATTATTACCTTTGGAATCTTCAGCAACTATAGAGGTGCAAACAGTGAAGAATTCATAAAACAAATTGTACAAGAGCACTTCCCCTGAAAAAAAAAAATATATATATATAAAATTACAACTATCATCTTTAGGTTAAAGTAGTTTAAACTAAATTTCTACAAAACGTTCTGAGACAAGATGATTATAAACAGAACATTATAAAAAATAAGAGAGACAATAATTAAAGATCAATAATATGAAATATGGAGGCCAGGTAGCTTAGTCAGTAGAGCGTTGGGCTGCCCAACTGCGAGCCCCAGGTTCAAACCCTCAGTCCCGGCAGATTTTTCTCGTGGCTTCCCTGTCGACCCAGCAGCAGTGAATGGGTAGCTAGTTCTCTTTAGATAGGGCGAAAGTAAAGTCGGCATGGAAAGCAATGACCACACAAAGCCGTATGCCTTTAAAAAAAATGGGACTCTACTCCTGATTTCCTCCACGCTCAATAATGAGTAAGGGAAACTTTAATATGAAGAAGCCACAAAAAACTTGGACAAGAAGTATATGGAAAAATCTTTTGATGCAAGAAGAAGAAAAAAAACACAACTGTGGTAACGGCACCAATCCACGTTTCTCTGTTCTTTGATTCCTGCCTCCATTCCTTGGTGATATGAAAAACCCCTTACCTCAAATTCTATGTAAAAAAAGGAAAGGATATAGGAGGCAAGATTTATATCTGATAAATAATAATACTTAGAACCTTTGTTTGAAAAAATCAATATTGCCTTACCAAGATTGATTCCAGTTGCATTTGCCAGTCCTTTAACTTCCCCAGCAAAAGGGTAAGGAAGAGTGGCATCAAGGTCACCCTAAATGAAAAGTTTTGCAGTTTAAAACAAATGATTTTAGTTTTTTTTATGACTAGCTAGATATACCTTTTCTGTGCTTTTGTTTTGTTGTTATTTTGTTTGTTTGTTCTTCTATAACTAAAGAGACAATATAAAGTATAAAAATTGTAAATACCGTAACTGTATAGAAAGAAACATGTAATGAAATAAACATAATTTCCTCCTAGTTGGTAAGTTAAATATGTTAATAAGTTGATATCCAGATCAACATTGACGATTTAATTAATTGAATTGAACAATTTGGAAAAAACTTTCACTGGATTAAAAACGATATTATAATGACCAACCGAATCTGCGATCCTATCTCAATAATGGTTATCATGTGTTGTAAGAGCACTTTGACAAGCCTTAATTTCCTTTACTAGGAAAACAATGCATACGAAGATTGTACAAAATAAAGAATCACACAAAACAGAGTTAAGACCGTGAAGACTAAAAATAGCATTATCCCTGATCACTCACCACTTTGGTGTCTATTAAATTTATGATTTTTTGTGCTTCAGGTCCCCAGCCACTCAAAAATTCTTTCAAGCCATCAATAAGATATTTGATCTGTCGATAAAAAATTGTGATAAGAATTTTTAAAATCAGTACAGGCATTTGATAAAGTCAAGCTCCAAATTATTACAATCTAGGTATTGTCAAACCTTTGTACCTTTGCAACACACGCAAAACTTGACATCAAGACCTGTCCATCATCAAGCGAGATTGGCATAAACAAATAAAATAGAATATTACCGTTGACCCTGTTGGCATACATGTTACAAACATTAAATTGTAAATATGAGCTTAAAAAAGTAACTAATATAATATTCTTATTAACCAAGTGATATATAAATAAAGCACAACTCATATGTAGTCCAATTACAAGTAGGTCTATTTTTAATTTACACAATTTGCTAATCCCAGCATCAAAAATTACTCTTATGAGAAAACATTTGCCGTAAAAAAAACAACAACAACAGATTAAGATATGTGACACCAGTCTGTGAGTCTGAATTAAACAAGGATACAGACTAAAAACCTTTCCTGGTCGATCGGTGTTATATTGGGTATAGAATACTTTCACTACATGGCCAAAGTAATTTGGTGCCATCATAGAGGTCACCGGTGCCATTGGCTTCTGCAAAGCTAGGCTAGATTGTTTGCGTTTATTTCCTCTGTATAAATTTTGTCTACATCTCTTGTGGTTGTTTCATATAATATATAAAATATCTTTAACCATTACTTATTTTTTTAAAACCTTTGCCTCAAATCCTATTTATATCCTTATTTGTATTATTATATGTATTCTTCCTTACTAACATCCAGTGCCTATGAAAGCAATCTTTTAATAATTAATGAAATGTACTTCAATTAGGCCACCGTAATGCAAGACAATCAACTAGCTTCCTTTTTTCTTTTAATATTTCAGACATAACATAACACCATAACAGTCTATTTCATGGCACGGGCAACAACATGACTAAGTGTGATTATAGCAATATAGACTGACAAATCACAACTCATTATTGACAATCGCAATAATAACTATTTATAATATCTTCATTGACCAATATGGAAATATGAACTTCAATTAGTCTAAAGCTGTGATAATAAGGACAAAATTGTTTTGAGAACTTGGGAAAAAAGTTGCTTACTTAACACTGTTCTCACATTTAATCTTCATAAGATTTTATAAAAAAATTCAATTTAACTTTTTGTAAATTATTTTAATCAAGCAATTAACTTTATTCTATAATTAAAGTAGAAATTAAAAATGAATATTGTCCTCAAACACAAAGAGTTGAATTACTGACCTCTGGTCCTTTCTCTTTACCAATCTGCTCCCATCGTTTCTCTGGAGGTAAATCCAAATTAATTGTATACCAGCCCACCTTGGTCCTGAGAAAAAACAATGAAATGTGTAAGACAAATTTCTATTAAAATCAAACATTTTGGTATCATATTCAGAATAATATAAATTTTTCAATGTCAAAATAATGATTCAACTTTTTCTTATCAACTGTTCATCTGATAGACTTTCTTTGCAAAAATTGTTGCAAGAGTTAGATATTCAACAACAAATTTGTAAGAATCTTGCAGTAAAAGATATTCGTGACCTGATTCTTCAAATAGCAACATTTATCACGGATTGAGGTTTAAGACATTTATATCACAAGATAGCTCAGTACATGCACTTTAATGTGAATCCAAATTTATGAACATTGGACTTTCTATAACAAAGTAATGGAGGGTATTATAGAGATAAGTCAAAAAGATAAAGAACCATTTTCACTGGTTTCGAGGATTGATTGATAACTAAACACAATGAAAGTGTTGCTTCTATTAGATACCAATTTGCATAAACCTTTAATGGGATAATATCTAATACTATACTCATTAAAAACAAGCACGATAATTTTAATATTATATAAGCCAAATTATAAAACACTTCAATAGGCATGACAAATAGTCTCGCATTGTTTTCAACCAAGCTAACTTTCTATGATTTAGCTTCCTTTTGGCCCCTTCCCCTGCCTTTACACAAAGATGCACCCAAACAATATATATATGTGTGTGAAATTAAAGGTCTATTTAAGACTTGTCCAATCATGTATCATAAAATGGAATTACCATAAAACACAATAATGTGGCACTGCTCATATTAAAATTCCCGCCTACAGGAAAGATCAGAAGGAATTTAAATTCATCAATCTGATCACATTTGTTTTTGAGTTTCCCTCAGCAATGTAAAGTATTGGAGCTTAGACCATAGTTCATTTTGTGTCTTACCTTGACCTAATGAATGACAGGTTGATATAAGGCAAGGGAACAAAAGGCTGATGGAAAATGCTCTGATTGACCAGCACTATTATATTTTAATTCCTTCCTTCTTTTTTCATCTTACTGCCCCTGCCGACTTAATCATTTCCGCCACATGGTGCGTTCTGGGACCTATGAGAAACTTCATTTCGTCTCATTCTTATACTTTGCAGCGGACTGTCCTATTTTGGTTTTTGTTGTATGCTTGTTGCTTCTGTATGGCACATCGCTTGATCCAACTCAATAAGTTTAAGATCTTATTTTTATAAAACCAAACCATGATATGTACATACTTTGCTATGATAACTATCTAGTTGGTCAACATTTAATTTGAGCTTATATGGTCTTCATCATTGACCAAAACACTCATAATTTACTTTGAAATATCAATTCTCTAACTTGACCTAGAATCTAGAGGCAAGTGAGCAGGCCATTGCTACACGCTAACTTTCGAGGGTCAGTTAATAACATTATGCAAACTGCTGTTGCTGTCTTGCATAGGCAGTGGGTGAGGGTTACACATTTTTGTAAGGGCACAACATTGAGGGGTGTGTGAGGGACATACAAAAAAGGTTATGTTGGCAAGGGCAGTTATTGTTGCAATGAACCAGATTGACAACTGGACGAATGCAGTCAGTTATTTCACACCTGTGATACTCCGTGATTTCACACAGGTGTCTGGTGAGTATGGCTTATCACGGTTTGATTTTTCATATGCTGCATTAAGCAAATCATCTTAAAACAGTCTTGCACTGATATAGGTGGCATGATAAGTAATGCGTTTAATATGGTGATTACATATTTTGGGTAAAAAATGAGTGTCTGAATGAGAAAATATAAGGTTGATAAAAATCGTCCTGATTAGCCAGGAACCCTTCCTATATTATATCATAGAAAATTATACCAAGAAAGCTCCATTTCTGATCCAATCAGCCGTGTTTCCCCTCAAACCTAGGTTCCCGGTTACAGAGGTCACACTGTATTTTATATCATTAAGATACAAAGTATTATAAACTTAAATTATTCTTTAGAAACAATGTAGGTTATAGTAATGGATTTAAGTAATGAATGAAATACTTTGGATCAGGTGGGTATCTGCCACTTGCACATGTGGTGGACACATTCTGGAAAAATAACAAGATAAGGCAGAAAATAAAAACAAAATATAAATATGATTTCTTCATACTATTGGATTTTTTATTTAGTTTAAACGGGTATACAGTAAAACCTCGGTTTAACGTACCCGGTGTATATAACGTACACTTGGCTGCATAGTAATTTTTTCTAAGTCCCGAGTCCCAAAGTTGTTTTTTCTTCATAAAACACCTGGTCTACAACATACTCGGCTAAAACGTACATTTGGATGCAATGGACGGTTTGGGGGATATTATTTCATTGAAAAACCATTTTTACAACGTACTTGTTTTCCCGATAGTATTAAGATTTGATAATCTCATCACTAAATTCGAACATGCATAGAACAACTTTCACTGGACTCCTTATGTCACATAATATTATCATAAGTGGTATGAAGGTTGTAAAGATTTGCTGTGATCTCGAGGAAACTAGTAACCAGATGTTCACACCTGACTGTGCATCACCCATTCTCTCTATAAATGATAGTAAGGGGAAACTATTGTCGCATCATATGACGATGTACTATTCTCCCTCGTTTCGTTAGATCTAAAGATGTCAGTAATTTGCACGTCAACACCATGTCTGATTATGAGACTTAAGTCCCATTGAATTTAAGGAAGCGGTAATATGAAAGACCATGAGCAATGACAAGGGGTGGAGCTTGATTCACTCCCACTGATTTCCACTGTTCTATCGTTGAAATGCCTAATGACGGGTATAATTTCTACGACTAATTAAAATCCATGTAGGCCTACATGCAGTTGTAATAATAATGATAGCTGTTTGTGTGTGTGTAGCTTGAGACTGAGGAGACTACATTGTGATTGCCATTTTCGTATCACTTGTCTTTGATCACTGTAGTCTCTGCAATTCTTATTTTTACATACGATAAGAAGTGTTCTAAACTGTTAAGGTGTTGTGGTTGTGGAAATATGGGCTTTAATTCAGGTAATGATATTTTAGTTTTAGCAGGCACATGTATCATCACAGAGTGGCAAATTATCATTGATCACATGACTATCCTTTGAAACTGTTGCTACAACGTATCATTTTTGTGGTCCGAAGCGAGTACGTTAAACAAAACCAAGGTTTTACTGTATATATATATGCTTATTATTTTCATATTAGGGCTTAGGTCTGGATGAGATTTGGAGACAATTACAAGTAGCACATTCAATCCAAGAAAAGTAATTGTGATTATTTAACATGTTTCTTCGGCATGGGTAGCATTATCCCAAAATTCATCAGCGAAGAGTGACAGTCATACAACAGCCGACGGTTTTAGGCAATAGACCTTGGCTTCTTTCACAGGAAATTTCCATTTACATAAATGGTTATAGTAGGAAGTTTTTTTATAGGAGAATCTTTCCAGATTCCAGCTAATGATATAAAACAACTTGAACTAACCAGTCTTTCCCACAGATTTATCATTCATTGATAAAGTGCTGTTATTCCATGAGTTTGATCCTTCTTTTTCTCCTTCCATTAATGTTTTCTTCTTCTCCTTCCATTAATTAATGTTTTCTTCTTTTCCTTCCATTAATTTCTTCTTCTTCTCCTTCCATTTATGTTTTCTTCTTCTCCTTCCCTTAATTTCTTCTTCTTCTCCTTCCATTTATGTTTTCTTCTTCTCCTTCCATTTATGTTTTCTTCTTCTCCTTCCATTTATGTTTTCTTCTTCTCCTTCCATTTATGTTTTCTTCTTCTCCTTCCATTTATTAATGTTTTCTTCTTCTCCTTCCATTTATTAATGTTTTCTTCTTCTCCTTCCATTAATGTCTTCTTCTTCTCCTTCCATTTATGTTTTCTTCTTCTCCTTCCATTAATTTCTTCTTCTCCTTCCATTTATGTTTTCTTCTTCTCCTTCCATTAATTTCTTCCTCTCCTTCCATTAATGTTTTCTTCTTCTCCTTCTACTCATTTCTTCTTCTTCTCCTTCCATTAATTTCTTCTTCTTCTACTTCCATTTATTAATGTTTTCTTCTTCTCCTTCCATTAATGTTCTCTTCTTCTCCTTCCATTAATATTTTCTTCTTCTCCTTCCATTAATGTTCAGCAGGCATCAATATTTGACGTGACCATAAATAACATTTAGGGGTATTTTTGAATAATACTTTGATGAAAGACCATGGTAGGAATTGAAATTATGCCATGGAGGCAGCCAAAACAATCTGCTCTTATCGACATTCAACCACCGAAGGTTCTTTTGCATGTGCAAAGGCACATGGGACCTTCAAATTTGTCATCTGTCTCTGATAGGACTAGGCACTTTTATACCCTGCCTACCATAGGATACAAGAAAACAGAAGAAATTTGAAAAATTGGTTTTATACATATGAGCCTGCACCAACCAGGATTCAAACATGTCGATGCGAACCCGCGACCGTTTTGGCTTCATATATTCAGTGCTATAACCTACTGAGCTATCCACTCCCCCAAAAAGCATCGTAACCTATTTATGTTTCATTCTAATGTGGCAAATTGCACAGGTGTCTAGTCAAACTGATGCCATCTTGTTAGATTTCTCTAAAGCATATAATATGACAAAGTAGATCACATAGGACTAATAAATAACATTAGCTGAGGTTACAGCTCAATACTTTTAATTTAAAACTTCTTACTGAAAATCAATTCAAGAGGATGATTCTTACCTGAGCATCTAGAGTGTAGAAGCCAACGAAGGCTAAGAGGACACAAATTGATATTTTTGTTTCCATGTTTGGATGGAGAAGGTCCGTTTGTTCAGTGATGTAACTTAGCCTTTGTTACTGCTGAAAAAAAATACAAAAGGGACTAGATTCTAGATCAAGAATCTATGATACCTTAGATCTAAATCTAGAATCTAGACTAGATCTATTAAAGGTCTAGTCTAGTTCTAGTAAAGGAGATAATTTAGGATCTTTAAATTTAAAGCATATTAAATGACATTTGAACTCGATAAAGATTAAGATAACATTGATCTAGATTTTAAGCTAGAATCAAGAATCTAGATCTCATTATATATAGATCTAGATATCTAGAATCTAGATCTAGATCTAGATATCTAGAATATATTATCTAGATCTAGATCTAGATTCTAGATCTACCAAGATCAGCTACCGGTACTTGGATCTGTCTAAAGGCCTTCTAGATTTAGGTCTAGATCTAGATCTAGTATTATATACATTTAAGATACCAATTCAGAATGCCTAGATAAACGTGTGTGGGGCCTACTTATAGTGTTGGTTAAATCTGTTGCCTATCTTATCCATATTCTAGATCTAGATTGGGTGCTCGAGGTGTTGTTTACTAATAATACATGCACGTGATTATGACCGAGCTGGTGTCAAAGGTTGGTTTGCATTCCAATCAAATGTCAAATCCAATATATTTTGTATTGACCTAGATCTAGATCTAGATATATCTAAATCTAGTATGAAGAACAAGGATAAATGAAAACAAATGATCTAGATATAGATCTAGATGTCTACCAGATATAATATGTTCATAAACATTAAAGAAAAACTGGGTAAAACCGTACCGTAGACAGCTGGTATTCTACCTGGAACTAGGAACATTGAAAATTACAAGAAGGACAACTCTCATAAATCTGCAATGATTTTTCTTATTTGATTAACTCCCTTGCAAAAAAAAACTTTTGCAATTAACACGTCAACCGTGATATTTTGTGCACTTTTCTTTCTTTGGCTGTTAACTTTAGCAATAAATTACAACTATGGGAATAAATAAGTATGAAATAAATAGATATAAATTATATGGGGAAAAAATTTAACTTGCCGCACAACTTCATGAATAGCAACCAACAAGTAAAGAGGTAGAAGAAGATTGCAATGGGATTGGAAAAATTAAGAAAAGGTCATCTGGTAATAAAAAAAAGTTTGACCTGAGGCTTTACAGATAACCAGAAGTCTATATCGTTATTAGTTCATTATTAGTGATCGTATTTTAGTTAAGGGTATATTTCTATGAATTCAGCAGTAATTTTGTTGGGGGGGCATCCGCGTCCCATGGTAGTTACAAGACATAGACTTGTACACTAACGATAGAAATTTGAGTTTCAATATCTTGTGCGCCTCACACGTTCTGTTCACCGAGCTTATTACTTTCTCGACAATACCTGGTTTTAGATAATGATATGCTTGGATAAGGCTATGAATTAATCATTACTGCGTTTCATTTTACTTATCTGGGAGGGGATTTTACACAGAAATCTGCTTCTTCGGAAAATTATGACGTTTTCTTGAATGCTCCAAATAAAATCCCATGATAAGAAACATCGCTAACACAGAGCATATTTGCGGTTGGGTTCGTGATATGGATTTTGAGGTTCCATTTCAGAATACGACACTCTCCACGCTTTGAACGTTACCATATTGGTAGACTGATCCAGTAAAAAGTCTGGAAAAGTATGCCTATGTAGACTCGATACGTAGAAGTTTACTTTGCCAAATGACACCTAGTTGTCTCGTCAGAAGTAACCCAATTTGTCGTGAGTAGAAATCATACAGTGTTATGCTTTCCCATACCTTTCCCTGGACCAGTCTGCCAATGTTGATAGTGTCACGGGTCTTTGGAAAAGCTCTTCACAGATTGGCCTTATCTCGCACCAGAGCAAATACTAAGATTCTGTAGTCTATTAACATGTATATAATTCAAAACTTTACGACATAGCGTTGCCCGTTGCCCGGATAGGCTCCCAAAGTACACAACAAAACTCAGAAACTTCACAGGTAGTTTTGACGAACATCAGATTGTGTTATAGACATATAATCAATTTGATTAGTGTTTTCTTTTATTATGGTACATTTGCAAACAACAGTCCTAATTTCATAATACGACAATCAAAAGCACGTCGGGGTCTTACCCATAGACTTATACTGGACACTTCGCCTTCCAAGCACATATTTTGACTGAAGAGTTTCATGTGGCAAAACACAGGAAGAGTTTCTAAAATCTAGCACGGGGAGTCACCTTTTTTAAATGCGTTGTAATTTTTGTTTGCTTACTACGGTAATCATTTGGGTACAAGTCATGGTGTAATTATAATGTCTACGTTTAGCAATAATAATTTACTAGACGCCCCGCTGCAGCTCTCTCTCTCTCTATCTATCTATCTCTCTCTCTCTCTATCTATCTATCTATCTACCTCTCTCGCTCTCTCTCCATCTCTCTCTCTCTATCTATCTCTATCTATCTCTCTCTCTATCTCTCTCTAACTCTCACTCTCTCCATCTCTTTCTCCCCCCTTCTCTCTCTTCCTCTGCCTCTCTCTGTCTCTGCCTCTGTCTCTCTCTCTCTCCCTCTCTCTCTCTCTCTCTCTCTCTCTCTCTCTCTCTCTCTCTCTCTCTCTCTCTCTC
>JASKDV010176702.1:0-12986 GCA_032466395.1 Aegires albopunctatus
CTTTCACGACAATATCTATTTACAGCCTCGAAAAAGGCTTCCCAACTTTACTGCGAATCGGCAGTGGACGAGAGAATAAATAATGAATTGCCTTCGACTTCGATTGCCTCGCCACTCGCCATCGCCAGCTTTAATCACGCATGCGCAGAATCGCAGAAACCCAGGCGACTTCCGGGCGGAAAAGCGTCTAGGCGAGGTGCCACCCAGATCGGATAGAGGCAAAGCGTCTAGACGAGGTGCCACCCAGATTGGATAGGCAAAGCACTTTCTTGCACTCAAAGACAATGTTTTCATATTTTAGGTGCGATAACGTCGTATCGTTCATCGCCTCCGACGACCTCTTCAAACGACGAATAACAATGTCCTTTCTCCAACGTGTTTATTTTGAAATGGTCTGGGTGTAAGGATAACCGGAAGAAAGTTTAAAAAAAGGTTCTGGGCATGCGCGGTTTAGTTTAGGTGTCCGAATCGGAATAGTTTGGGTGTTTATGGGGACCCGGGTCTGAATATTCGGTCCAGTATTGTCATTGAATTTGTAGTGATTGAATCGATACTCACAGTGTTTTCTCCAGCCTCTTGGTCAGGGGGCCCAGGGCACATTTGAGGGGGCCCTAGTCAAATGTGCCCTATGGGCTCAACTAACCTAAATACTCTAACAAACCTTTAAGGGGTGGTTTTGAAATCTCTCGCACTCTTACTCCAATACAATAAAGAGACAAGCCTGTCGAATCTCAAAACTGAAACTAGCTGCTAGATCTAGGTCTAGGTCCGATTTCAGGAAACGAACAAGGTTCATAATATTATTACGAAGAACAACACTATAGAGTTACAGAGAGAGAGAGAGAGTTGTGCGTGATATTGCGTCCGTGTGTGTGCGCGTGCGACTAGCTCATCTGCCCAGTGCAATATACTAACATAAATATTGTCATTAGTATCAATCACCGTCAGTGGACAGTTCCTTTATCACCCACCCAGGGTGTCTAAGAGACACAGGACAAAAACAAAGAGAAAGGGACTTATTGCTGAAGAGCCGTGGGCCCTAATCCAGTGGTTTGTTGATTAGGGCTTTCTAGGCCAAAAGTATGACGAGTGATTGGTTGATTACTTTTTATGTTAAAGTAAAGGTATGGAGGAGAGGGACACTAGATCTATGATGAACGAAAGCTAAGTGACTCGACGGTAAAAGATTGACAATTATTTTATGGTCAAGACCACTCTTTCGTCTTCTAGTGTGCCCAGAAGAGCCCTTGCGTCTTCCTAGTGCGCCTTTTGATATCATGGTGTGATACAAGGTGCAAGGGCGTGCTCTGGAGAAAACACTGTACTCTCAATTTATGGAGTGAGTTGAATTAGCCTAGGCTTCTTCATTTTTTGGTTTTTGGTGAACAGTTTAAAAAACAACTTAGATCTAGATCTGGATCACTTTTTGTTGTTTTAGTGTGTAATCAATTCACAACTAACATGGTAGGCCTATATAGATCTATGCCTTCTAATAATAATGGTGACCAGGTGGAAAAGGAACTCTTGTATATATGTATAGAGAAGAAAGTAGGCTAGCCAAAACATAAAATTCTCTTCTAGTCATTCATTCTCAAACCAAAGGGAGAGAGAAAGATCTAGATCTGGTTCACAATGAAACCAGGCAGATTTAAATCTCCAGGGTCCATACAACGCAAGTCTTGAAGTCTTGAAAAAGTCTTGAAATTCGATCAGGCAATTCAAGACTTGAAAAAGTCTTGATAATCACCTCTTTGTAAAGAATCTGCTGCCAAGTCTTGAAAAGTCTTGAATTTGTCCAGCTTTAACATTATTAATGTTATCGATGTTGAGTACCCAACAGGATTGGTGTCGTGTAAAGGTGGACAGTGTTTTCCTCAATACTTTTTTTTTGTTTTTTGTTTTTTTTCGTTGAAGAAAAAACATCTTTACTAATTACCTTACATTATATACCGGCAATTATGGTAGGCCTAATGGTAGCATGATAATAATGATAATAGATTATCAATGTAATTAGATAGCATGGGCTACCTGTTAGTCTGCGAAATAGATGCTTGTATTTTGCATTGGAAATCTGGTAACAAGTAGGCGATGTATTATTATATGTGGACTGCATTATTACTTTGCAAAGAGTATTAGTCGTTTGCATTAATGTCATAGCAGGCCTCAGCAAGTGCAATTCTCAAAGCTGCCCAAAGCTGGTTAATATATTGATGCAGATAGCTGGGCAATGATTGTCAGAAACCAGCGTGGTCAATAAAGTTGATTTTTATTTTTATACTTCATTTCATTAGTCAATTATGATAATTAAAATAATAATAATACATTGTAATAATGATAATATAATAATAATAATACATGTGTAATAATAATAACGATGATGATAATGATAATAATTATAATAATAATAGATTATCACTATTTCCCAGTTAGGCTATAACCAAGAACAATTTTAAATCATGCCACTTTGTTTTTTTCAATTAATTCTCTTATCACTTGATTGATAGCAATTGATGTAAATGCCTGGATTGAGATAATTGCGACAGAGTCACTTGATCACAATTGATAGGCTATCGTGTCAATCGCAATTAATTCTACCAAGGCAGAAAATATTGAGGGAAGAGATAAGAAGACACCATGAATGTCAAACAATATTGAGACAGAAATATAGATGCACCCCGGTATGCTAGAAGGTTGTTAACAGAAGGTAGAGACACAAAAGAAAAGTAACAATATTATATGATTAAATGAAGAAGATCACATTTTTAAAATGATTTTAATAAATTAAAAATATAATTAATTGGTCTCACTGCCACAATTAGTATTTGTATTATAATTAATACCTAGTAATGTTTAATTTTTGTTTTTTTTCCAGAGATGTGTTGACATCAACATTGCAAGTGAGCATAGAACCTCACCATATCACTATCCAGGATGAACAACATAATGTTGAATTTCATATCAAGGGATTGACCCTCGATCCTGCAAGTTGCAGAGGTCTTCGATGGGGTAGTGCAACAGAGTTGCAATTCACTCTTAAAGTTCATTTGGTGAGGAACCCCACTTTTTTGCTATT
The DNA here is from genome assembly GCA_032466395.1 of Aegires albopunctatus. NCBI lineage: Eukaryota > Metazoa > Mollusca > Gastropoda > Nudibranchia > Aegiretidae > Aegires > Aegires albopunctatus. The sequence continues at coordinate 3,074 of JASKDV010176702.1, forward strand.
GATCTGCGCTGGGGGGGGGAGGGGGGGGGGGTTACTATTAAATCATGTTTTAATCATTACTTATGTAATTGTAGGGAATTGAACGAACAACATGATAATGGGAGGGTGAAAGACTTTTGATATCCAAACAAGGGTGTATGAAAGAAGGTAAAATGAAAATAATACATTTTTTGTTTGTTTGAAAATTATAAACTTTCTTTTGTGAATAAAAATCTCCTATTACTCTAAGTGTCTTGTCTCTGTTAGATTTTGTAAATAATCCAATTCTTAAGAAATGCACCAAATTTCATGAAGTTCGCTTAATACTTAATGATTACTTTTTTCACTTCACACGACACACATAAATTGGGAAAAATTAAAAGAGGTTATTTCCATTATTTACAACTATTTACAGAGTCATATAAGACTTTGTTTGTGCATTCAGACATATTCAGTCTGGAATGTTATTGATATTTGTCTTCTAGATCTAGATCTATATTACCAGTTGTATTAGTCCCAGGTTGAATCCTTTTTGATGATATCTTACCACCATGAGAGGAAGTCAACGGCCCCTTTCAACAGCCTGACCTTTTGTTTTATAACCACTTTCCTTTCCTTGTCATCAGTTCCACTGCATTCCTCACCAGTGTCACCACTGGCTGAAAACTCTTAGTTACTGTCAGACAAGGTATCTTGATCTCATCGTCTTCATCATTCATGTTTTCTATAAGTTGCCTAACCTGTGCAGAACGCAACCTCTTTGAAAGTCTAAGGTTTGATGGACCCTCCTCTATTTTGCATCGATTGATGGAAACATGCACTTAACTATTTGTGTCATGTGAAAGGAAGGAAATGAATGAATTTGGGCTGACGCATTCATTGGTTTCATGATCACCTCATGTAGTTTCACAAAATAAGTTAAAGTTCGCGAGCAGGAAATCCCAGGTTATGGTTATATACAGAAAAGTTCTTCAATTGGAAAAAGTGGCTTACAGGAGTGAAAGATTGAATAGAGCAGGTTGTCCAGCAAAGTAGGATTTTGGTAGGATTTTTGGGACCAAGTAGGATTTTGGTAGGATTTTTGGGGCCAAGTAGGATGTTAGATTTTGGTCAGAAACAGGGGCTACACATTAGATCTAACTAGAATCTAGTCTAAATGTTCTTTGTATTTTTCTTCATTCATCGCTTATGGACATATGCATCTAGATAAATCTAGACCTTATTCTAAATGTGCAAGACTGGTGATTTTCCTTTTGTGTAGTTTTTATTCATTACTCATGGACATATGCATCTAGAGATCTAGATCTAGCTTTGTGATTTTCTTTGTGCTTATTTTATGTCAAAATGGGGAAGTGCTATTTTAATAAAAGTGAATGGATGGAATAAAGACGATAGATTTTCAAATTCAAATTGGTTGCTTTCTGATTCTGATAACACAAGTTTTTTTGTGTAAAATGTGCATACAGAAGTATACTATGGATATATGACTGTATATGATATGATTTAAATTTAAATGGCCTTATAAAACCAGTATGTATTCATGTTAAAATTTGGACTGCATGCCGGTATAATGAGCGATATTTATTGGTAGGATTTTTTGGGTCACTTTTCCCTGGACACCCTGTAGAGGTAAGTGCTGCCAATAATATGGTCACAAACTGGGAGCATTGTAAAATATTTTAAATTTTCTGAGCTTTATCAATAATGCAACAGGTTCTGATTGATAACATGATTTGTTTTCACCTTCATAAATTTTGTTATTTCATTGTTCAGGAGAATGACAGGAAAGCTGGGGATGCTGTATTGAATGGACATATTTCAAAGTCAAATCAAGATTTTCTAGTATCTCGTATCCAGGCATGTCAGTCACATTGCCATTGTGTAGGGTGCGGAGTCCAGATTCTCAAATCCAACTGGTAATGTTAACAATGCATTTTATTTTTACTTTTCTTTGAGTTGCTGTAACAATATCTCATCTCATCATGCCTTTTTCATGATATAAAGATAAGAAGACCTGATTATCTTTTAACCAGAACTTAGTTTTAAGTGTAATGATACTAATGTTCTTTTCACCCCCCTCTTTTATTTATTATTTTTTTTATATGTCACAGCCATTTTCGGAGAGTTCTTCCTTTGCCATCGGAAAATTGGTCAGACTTTGCTGATATATGGTTCTGCCATAATCATTCTCATAAAAATGTTGGTTCAGAGGAGAATGGCATTAATCTGCAAAAAGAATCTCTCTGTTCAGATGTACATCAATTGCAAAATACATCATTGGTGCCTCGGAGTGAAGATTGTTTAGTTAGTAGTTTATACATGTTGGCTGATGGTTGCCACTTTAAGTCATCCAGTATTACCTGTTGTGCTGACAAACTTATGTGTAAACGATGTGGGAATTTCCTAGGTTTTGTGAAAGGTGAGAATTCATATTATTTAGCCTCAATAAAGTAAGGATTGGTTCAATGAGAGTTTTTACATTGCTGTATGTCCCCTGATGGATAGTTCCTTTTTTTTTTTTTTTTATGGGGTAAAATAATAATTGTATAGCTTATAACTAAAAGTGAAAAAGAAGATGGAAACTTTAATCTTCTTTGTGCTAAGAAATTGTATGTTACATTTTCCACATTTTAAATAAATAAATTGTACATTGGATGCAAGATTTTATCATAAATATAACCATAAGTGTTTATAGATAGTTGTACGAGGGTTATCCAACAAAAAAACGGAAAATGGCCATAGATTCAACATTTTTGGGTTGATTCTTATAATAAAAAAGCCACAGATTACCTCAATCACTGCTTTTTTTTTTCAACGTAATCACCGTTGCCATCGATGCATTTTTCCCAGCGTTGGACCAGGGAGAAGATGCCCTGCTTGAAGAACATTTTTGGGTTGATTCTTATAAAAAAAAAAGCCACAGATTACCTCGATCACTGCTTTATTTTATCAATGTAATCACCGTTGCCATCGATGCATTTCTTCCAACGTTGGACCAGGGAGAAGATGTCCTGCTTGAAGAAATCTCTGTCAAGCGACTGCAGCCAGTCTCGCACAGCTCCCACCAACTCGCTGTCATCGGTGAATCGAGTCCCTGTCAGAAAGCGCTTCATTGGTCCAAAAAGATAATAATCAGATGGTGCTAAGACCGGACTGTGTGAGGGATGATGTAAAACTTCCCATCCGCGTCTCTGGATCCAGTCATTGGTGGCATTAGCGGTATGGGGAGTTGCGTTGTCCTGTTGCAAAATCACGCCATGGTTCAGTTGTCCTGGTATTTTTCGGTGCAAAGTTTCTCTGAGTTTGTCGAGAGTTTGGCAGTATCTCGTGGCGTTTGATTGTTTGTGCTGGTTCAAAGACATCAAGCAACAGAACATCTTGCATATCCCAGAAAACTGTGGCCATGACCTTTTTCGCTGATTTCTCACTCTTGAACTTTTTTGGCATTGGTGAAGAGGGATGTTATCTTCTAGATCTGTGTGCCCAGCCCTAAACAATTCACACCAATGATACGCTTGTGATCTTCCTAAGACATCTTTACCATAAACTGCTTGAAACTCACCATGAATTTCAGATGGCTTTAGCCTGGCCCTTTTACCTGCAGAAATCGAATAACACCTCGAACTTCTGCTTTTGACCATTTTTCATTAAGGGTGGCCATTTTTGCTATGAAGTCATTGGCGTTCTATATAAATGACAATATTGGTGCTCCTTGGGGAAATTGCAATTTGAATGCACTTCCATGTTGCGTTTACTGGCTAAAAAATCTTAACTGGTTTTAAAGATATGGCCATTTTCAATTTTTTTTTGGGACAACCCTCGTACCTTGTTTATTGCCTAAGATTTTCCTTTATATCAATTCATTAAATATCATGATAATTAACATGATTCAAATAAGTAATTCTTTATAAATGAGAAGTGTAGATTCAGAATCTAAGATTTTTAATTCAATCATATGTTAATATTACACTTATTTCCATCATTTATAGAAAACCCAGACAAAATACACAACAGCCATAAAAGCCAGGGGACTTTCAAGGTTTACTTTCATGCTGTCAGCTTTAAAAATGATACAGATAGTCAAGAATCTCCTCCAAAAGAAATAGATTCTTTCCTAGTGAATAACAGGTATCTTCTCCACTCTCCTATTCTTTATGATTCATGTTAGCTCATGAAATGATATTTAACATTCTAACTAAAAAATTGTGTTCTTAAAGCTACTGCAATTTTATTATCACTGTTGGCAATAAAAATAATTGTAATCATGTAAACAAAACATTGAAAATAAAAAACATTTTGAACAAAACTTGAGATTTTGATAATATGTATTTGGCCAATGACTGTAACCGTTTCTTCTCATCATCTTTTAGATTGTCAAGATGAACAAGACTTTTGTTTTCTTTTTGTTGCAGCCAAAACAAACATCGAGTAGAAGAATTTATGTGTGGCTTACTAAAGGACCAATCTCAGAATTTTACAAGTTTCAGATTTATTCTTGAATCATCTTTACAAGCTAATGACCAAAGCAGTGTTGTTATATTGGTAAAGTACAAATTGAATTTTTTATTATAGATTTTCCCCATTACAACATTTCTTCACAAAGCCAGACATTGAATTAATTAACTTTTACATATAATGCTTTGTGTTTACTTTGATAACAATAATTGATCTTTTTGTTTACAATAATTTAAATTTTAATAAAGATTAGAATATAAAGAGTATTTTTCCACAAAGGAGGAAGATAATGTTTCAAATCGGGAAAAAAAGCAGAGTGACTCCAATTTGATCTGAGTGGTTGGCAGGTCTGCTACAGTAACACATTGAACAAGACTGGCAGCTTTTTAGGCGTAAATGCAATTTTTTTGGAATCGGACAATGCTGTCTAAACAGCCAGGTACTCATTCACATCTGAGTTGTGTGAGGTGGATGGGCAAAGAGTTTTACCTAAGGACGCTACACCAATGATCAGTTGTGATTGAGAAAATTTTGGTCTAGTGGGATGCGATCCCACCAAGTCACCCAGCCGACCGGTGTCGGTGAGTGGAGCTGCTGGAGTTTTTCATGTTTAAACTGTTTATACTCCAGATTACTGTATCCCCCGTTTAGATATAATAAGAGCGTTTCCACTAAATGTGCTTTACAGAATTTCCCTGACAGGCCAAAGCAATCCAAAATCCTTATCAACCCCCTGGGAGCATGCAGTGGTGTGACCCGATAAAAGGCGCTTCACTCTAGCATACTGACAAGATCTACCTATGACCAGGTACCCATTTTACACCTGGGTATAGGGTCTTTCTCAAGAACTCAACATCGCGCTCAACTGGGATTCAAACCTGGGACATTCAAAATATTTATGTATTCTATAGTGCTCAGAATTTACTTCAATGTCCTAAACTTTTGATTTTAATTTCTTTGTAAATAAAAGCTTATAACTTATCCAATGAATATATATCTTCTGACTGAATGTAGATTGCTTTTCATATCTGTGACCAAAATTTAATTATTTTTTTTGTGACTTAGTGGCACACCAGCAATAGAAATCCCAATCAGACACGTCTTCCAGCCAATGAACATATATTATCCTACTGACTGTATCTTGCTTTTGAAATCTGTTGCAGCTTTGGCTTTTGGATCAAAATCTAACAATATTCTCATCACAAGTGGCTCTTCAGGAATGGAAATCCCACTCAGACATGTCTTTCACTGTGTCTCCAAGCAAGCACCTCAAGCTTCTGTATAAAGCTACTTTTAACTCTCTTAAAAAGTCTCACCAAAGGTAATATTTTTGGGGTAATTCTGCATTTTTAGATAGATTAATTTATCTGTAATACTATTGATTACATTAATAACTTGATAGATATATCTATGGACATGGACTGTTAATGGATAGAAGATTAGTCAGTTCCTAAAATAAATGCAAGAAGTTGACAAATTATTAAATAAAAACATTGAATGGAATATAATGAATTCAGCCTCAAAAGGAAGGAAAAAATAACTAGTTTTGCATTGAAGTAATTGAGCAGCAAAGAAAATATCCTTTTAAAGGATTCATTTAAAAAGTAAAGATTTTGAAAAACCCTGGAATGAAAAACCCACCCATAATTTGACAAGATGCATTTCCCTTGATGCATTCTTAGTTCACACGTTTACGAAATTTGCTTCCACATGGGAAGCATGGATGTTCTTGATCAAGATCTATCATTCTGTTTATCTGGATTGTAGGTCTTTAGATTTTTCAATCTAAAATAGGCACTTCAAGAGATCAATCAGAGATCTCAGTAGAGATATCCAGAATTAATATAATGAAAATTAATGACATTTATGTTGTGCTTTATCCTGTATAAACAGACTCAAAGTGCATAACAGTAGCAACAATACATACTTATTATGATTTTGCATTATTGTATGGTGTACCACAAGGCACAGTTCTTGGGCCAGTTTTATTTATTCTATATAGGCCTTACTAATCCTCTGTTGGATGTCTTTTCTAAGTTTATTTACTATATGCTATTTATTATTGTTGTTATTACTCATTTAACATAAAAGCATGACATGGAAATGACATATTTAATAACAACAAATAATGGATCATTAGGCTTAAATGATTGTAAGGTGATCATTAAAAAGGCATGGCAAAATATAATAATAAATAATTAGCTGTCACAAAGCAAATCGTTCCGTGCAGAGGCATGACTTAAAAATGTTGTTAAAGTTAAAGAGAGGGAATGTTAAACACTAGCTAGCAGAGAATTCGAGATTTGTGGACAGAATATGAAAAAGATTATTCTCCAATTTCAAGCAACACTTCAAGCTTAACAAGAATTAATTTGTCAATTATCATCCACATACTCTAGACTCAGAATCTTAGATCTTAGCTTTGATAGGGCCTCCTAGCTTAATCATTAAATCTTCAAATCAATAAAGGCACCAGAACCGTGTTTAATAAAAAGATCTGATGTCTCCGTCTTGGAGAGATGGTGATGCGTAGATACAAAAATTACTAACAGTTGATATAGCATTTTCAAGTCATTGACATGCTTATGTCAACAGGATGTCAAACTCTTGTATATTATGAATAATAGTATGATACACATCCACATCTACTTTCAATCTAAATCTATAATTTTTCTTAAATTTAAAAGGTTTACAACTTTTTGATTTTTCTTAACTACTTCTTTGTTTTCTTTTGTCTCATTTACAGTTCAAGCAGCCAGGCATCAAATGTATTCCAGGCTTGGCGCAGGGACAATACTGTTCATGGGATCTCTCTTCCATATCCTTTGTGCAAACAGCTGATCCACTTCCTCTTATCAAGTACCAAACAGCTTGCACCATCACAAAGAAGCCTTAATGGATTCCATGTAAATAGAACTTTATTATCTCAATGGTTTTCTGAACTCTCTAAATATGTCATAACATTCTTTATCCTTTCTAGATAATGAAAAATTTCCATGTACTGTACACAATATGCGATTTGTGGGATGGGGCTTTATACTTTTAAACACATTGTCATAGAGCTCATCAATTAGAATCTGTGCTTTATGAGAGACTATTCTAATTTTACAATCAGAAAAGATTGTTTGGGTTTATTTATTTTTATTTAATTCCTGAGGATCTAGCTGTTTATCTCTCTGGGGTGCGGGAGAACTGAGAGGTTAGAATACATCCACTGCCGTCTCCCCATGCCTCGTATGAGGCGACTAAGGATTGAGTTGGAGCTTCTTCTCTTATCTTTTGTCTTCTGTCTGTCAGGCTCTTTTGTCCCCTCAGAGGAGGGAGGAGGTTTTGCTGGGGAGGTAGGGAGGCATATAGCTGGTGGCCATCCCCATCTGTATGAGGTAGGGAGGCATATAGTTGGTAGCCATCCCCATCTGTATGCATTGCTTGACTTATAAATACTATCAAGGGTCACTTGCTATCTAGAAGGACCAAGTACTTATGTACATAAAGGGAATTTAAAAAATCCTGGATGGTCTTTAATTTGCATGTTTTGGGGCTTGACGTTCCATCGTCTTTTAGGTTTTTTGTTTTTGAAAGATGATGTTTTTTTAAACTGCAAATACTTCTCCATTTAGTTATATTAATTATTATATGCATTCTACTTATTATTTGAAGTGCTTCTTATCCTCCTTGACAACTTTTTTCCTTCTTCTAAAACCTGTTCTTCTTCTGTTTTCTTTCTTTCCTCCTTTTTCCATAGGCTCTAATATGACCCTAGAGGTTGATAGAGGCCTTAAATTCCAAATACCTAACTAGCTATACTAACTTGTTTATCACCCTTAGATCTTTGGGAAGCTTAATAATAGTAGTAATGCTTGAAAACATCTCCTAGTTGATGCTCTAGATGTGTTGCCAAAAAAGGTCTTAGGGGATGAAATTTAGTGTATTACTTGTTGATTGGTAGTGATCACACAGCAAAAGTCAGTAGGCCTGAAAAAACAGCTGAGATATGATGGTGACAATTTCTGCTACTTCCTTTCCCAAACCAAGATTTAAAGTAAATTCCATTTCCCATACTCATTACTGAGTGTAGAGGCAATCGAAAGTAGAGTCCCATTTTTTAAAGTGTATGGTTTCGTATGGTATTTTACCATTGTTTTCACACCGACTTGATTTTCACTGGATCTAAGGTCATCTAGCTATCCATTCACTACTGGGTCGACTGGGAAGGCACATGAAAAATCTACTAGGACTGGGGGTTTGAACCAGGGGCTCATGATTTGGCAGCCAATTGCTCTACTGACTGAGCTTCTTACCTCCAAACCAAAAATACTATTGTTTAAAAAAAGAACAGCCAGGTCGTTAACAATATTTATCGTTGACTTATGTTTCCGCAGGTTGGATTTTTGAAAGCAAGTTGACAACGCACTTAAGCACCAATGGATCATTTTCTGTTTTATTGTGCTGGGATAATTTCTGGTGCTCAAGCATTATGGAATGTTGCCTTCCAAGAAACTTGCTCTTTTTTATGTCATTATAATTACATGAGGTATAAAGTAATTAATTATTTACAATTTTGACAGTTATCTTTTCATGGTGCACACTTATCTGGTCATTGGATTATTATTATTATTATTCAATAAAGGAAAATATTTCTGTAAGAAATTGAGTTTTGAGTCATTTGCCCCATGCATTTTGTTTGTTTTATTTATTTACACAAATTGTTTGCAGTATAAAGGGATATATATTATCTGAGAGGCAAAATGAATGGAGACCAAATTCATATTTCATATTTATATAAAATTTCATAGACATTATCAAGTAGCACTAATACTCTTTCTTACAGTTAACCTTTAGATTCAAGACCTTCTTCTACTTTTAGATCTAGATCCCCAAAAAGGTAATATTAATCATTAATCTGACTCAGTCTTCATTTTATTTTTACACGCATCAGCCATGGGTTGACTTTGTTTTTTAGGCGAGCGATTATTTATTCATTAGATTTTGTCTATTGTTAAAGAATTTAAAAGAATCATGAAGGTAGTTTAGTTTTATGATCATGGGGATAGTTGAAGATCAATCTGCAAGATATTTTCTGAAGTGAAGGATGGTAGCCAGCAGGCTAAGGCCTAGAACTAGAATTTCATTTGATGTTTGGCATTTGTATGGCATAGTAACTCAAATAGAGGATGTTGAAATAGATGCCAATGGAAACAAACTTTTCTCTTATTCTGTTGTTGCATTGAATTTACCCATTTCCACTACTTTGGTGATCTCAGGGTTTTTCATTTTTTTAAGACAACCTTATAATCAGCCAAAAGTTCTTTACAGGTGTTTATTCACATAATAATAATAATAAAGCATTTATATAGCGCCATATTCTATTTTGCAATGCTCAAAGGCGCTTTACAGAATAGAATAAATGATTGACACAGAGATTGACATTCATATTGCTGACAGCACTAAACACTTACACACTATATACAGAGCGGAA
>JASKDV010176713.1:0-10461 GCA_032466395.1 Aegires albopunctatus
AAGGACTCTGATGGAAGTCAAGAACAAGTTGGATGAGAAAGGGCTCAAGCTAAATGAAGAAAAGTGTGCATACTATCCAAAAGTTCAGATCATGGTCATAACTCTTGCAACCTCTTTCTATCAGGATGCTTTAAATATTGAGACTTAGCAATCCTTTTCCCCCAAAATAGAAAACAGTTGAAAAACAATATTGTACGAGGCATACAAGGATATGTTTGCCAACATATCTTTTTCATAAATATTTAGATTAATCAGTGACTCAGCCTTGTTATCTGTATAACCTAGCCTAAATTATTCATGTAGGCCTACTAGTTACAGTCTGGTCTCTCTAATCCGAACACCTCCGTTCCCGGCAATTTGTTCGGATTAGGGAATACATGTACAAAGAAATAATAAGAAAAAAATATGGTCCCAGAAAATGGTTCCAGAGACCAGACTGTATATATCTCTTTTTTCTCTTAATCTAGTAATGTTCACTAAATGATGTATACTATATATCATATGTACATGTACAATAATAATGATATGTATGTTATTAATGTCAAGTTTGTGTGGTGAATATGAAGCACCTTGAGACCTAGGAAAAAGGCGCTTTAGAAATGCACTACAAGTATTATTTTTATATAAAGATCAGAATATCGATGGATAAAAAATTATTGATTCATCTAAACCATCTATGAAAACAAAATAGCATACAAAAAGCCTTAAAAGTAAAAATACTCAGAGTACTAACTAGTGTGGCCAGTTCTACTTTAAGTGAAGCATAGACCCTAAGAAAAAAGTTTGAGAATCTAAAATAAATGCTGCTGAAATGGTACTATCGAAGACTGCTAAGAGTGAGTTATACAGAGATAATGACAAATATTGACACTCTTGGGGAGCTGGATACAACACCAAGTCTACTAAAAGTAAAAGCAGTCTATGAAAGAAGATTCCAATACCTAGGCCAGACCATCAGAAACAAACGATGCAATATGATGCAAGTTGTTACACAAGTTTAAATGGAATGTAGAAGACAATGTGGATAACCATCAGTCACGTACATATATATATATACACAACATTGTAAAGAAGACAAAGACTGGAGAGGTAGAACTGTACAGATTGGGCAATGATTAGGCAAAATGGAGGGGATTTGTCACCCTGATGTCAATTATTATCAGAGTGATGATGTCGACAGATAACAGGTTACTACAGGTAACACAGTAACAAGGAATTGAAATGAAACCTACATGAAGAATGTTAATTGACTTTATTACTGGCAAATTCAAATATGATTAACGAGAGATACGAGAGATGGATGTAGCATCTTTCTTGGTAGAGAAATCAACTAATGCTTTTATCAATTCTATGGTTCAACTTCAAATGTATACTGGTTATTGACAAACATATGACTCATTTTTCAAAAGGTCACTCTGATTTTGTTGCAAAGGGGTGAAAATTTCACAATACTGCTGTATGCAATCCACATTACTTTTTGGACAGCAAAATTAATAGATTTGATGAGTTCACAGTGGAAAAGATAATGCACACCATGCCACCCTTTTTGAAGAAAAATCAGCTAAGTACCCCTCACTGCCGAGATATCAAATGGCATGGATGACACAGGATGGGATTAAGAAATCCCATTCCAGTCAATAGTCATGTGTGCAATGCTTCTTTTCCCCAACATATTAGTTGTTCTATTAACCTCCATGCACACAAACATGCCTATTCGCCTTAATACGTTGACTTAGATTACTTAAAAACCCATCTTTGTGTCATCATGACATCTGAAATTGTATGGAAAGGAAACTTACATGTAATTTGCATCAAAGTGTTGATTTGTCCACCATCATGGCCTAAATAGCAGGACAAGGGCCTAGTTATCACAAGGAAATGCTCTTTAGTATAAAATTATGATGGGAAAGTGTTATATGTAACTTATAATAATGATTACAAGAGGCAGCATCTCAAACGTCATGATGACACAAGATTGCTATTAAGTCTAAAAGGAATCCATTGAAGCAAATAATGAAATATAAACTGAAAGAAATAGAAAAGGCAACCACTTACTCTTAAAATCTGTAGCCAGTAAATGTAAAGTATAAAAAGATCTGATAGGCCTACCTATTTTAAGTAAACTAAAGTTAAATGACGTAAATGAACAAAACAACACATCAAAGTAATTTTTTAAAAGTTTAATATAGAAACAGTGTCTTAATTTACATTACCTCATATTATACATTGTAAATCTACATTACATTGAAAAGATAACAGAAAAAAACTGAATGGAAAAAAAATTCATGAAAGCGAAAAACATGAGAATAAGTGAAATATGTGTAGTTAAAGTAAAGTTAAATTACATAATATGAAATGTGGTGTAAGATTCACTTGAGATTTGGAACAACATTGCCTACATAATATTTTGACAACATCAAGGAAATATATAACTGAAACTGTTTTAAAAACAGGAAAGTTACCGGTATAAATGAAGGTGAGAAATCATTGTAAAATGGAATAAAAACAATATGGCCGTGTTGACTTCACACTCACACACAAATTAAAAATCAATTCATGGAACAATATTATACTGTAGCCTATTTTTTTGTGACAAGGTTGAAAGTTGAAAGATTTAAAAAAAAAAAAAAATCAATTTAAAGTGAAAGTGAAAGAAGATTAAAATATAAAACTGCCAATGTGCAAGTCACCTAAATCTGACCTATGCCGAGAGAGAAACCATACATGATATATCATATAGGCCTACTACAGGCGTATATCATACATGCAGATAGAAACATTCATACAACAATTGTCACCTATAACAACCAAACAAGGAATTTCGTTTGCCATCAAAGCAACAACATGATTGGCTGTCCAATAATCATGTGGCATTGCAGCCTCGTGCCCCAAGGTAGATGACCAAAAGATGCCAAAAGCATGAGCTGAACAATGTAGTCTGGTTTTAATGGGTCGATTGTAAAAAGATCTATAATGCCTTGGACCCAAAGAAGGAATAACGAAAAGAATGTTTACATTCAGGACATTGGAAGCAGCCATTGATTGCCACGTTCCCATACATATCGAGTTCTTGCAAACATTAAGAGCCTCCACCCAGAAAGCTGACTCAGGACTGTCTGTCTGGAAGCCAGAATGGCAAAACAAAAATGAAAGGTCATCTTGATCATGACACAAATAATCCATTGCATTAGATACCATTTCATGCACAATACGAATTCGAATTTCCACATCATTTTCCTGTTTTCCAAAACAATGCAAACTAAGTGCCCTGGGAACAGTTGCCCACTGGAAATAGATGTTAAGTGCCAACTTTAGCAAAATGCCTCAAAAAAATCAATCCTGCCACTAACACTGCTGATAGTGTGGTAAGGATAATCAGTTGGCATAGGAAAATTGTCCAATGCTGAAAAGACATGCAAAGGGGACTTACCGGAAATAATTCTAAAACCACATGATTTTTTTATAGCATTTCCTTTTCTCTTTAATGGAAGCCATCTCTTCTTGTTGCGTGTGCTATGTGCTGTCTAGGCCTAAACACGTAGGCCTATTGTACCAACACTGTTTTACTGATGAAGTGGAGACGTGCGCATCAATGATTGCAAGGAATCAGGTACCGTAGTCACACACTACACGTCTACACACTCTCCTCTTTTCACTTTTTTTTGTGTGGCTAGACTAGGCCTATGGATATGACTCATCACTTTGGAGTGGCTCGCGTAGCCTATAACACGTCACTCCGCACCATCTCCCACACCATCTCTCTCTGCTGTCTACTTCACCTCTCTCCTCATCAAAGGACTGGCCAATCACAAAGCCACACCGAAGTACCGTAAACTAGGCCTAAAGCTCGCTTGATCACTCCCACTATATCCGAGTTAGGGCTTTTCTTGCCCCGCTGTATCCGAGCACAGGTAATAGAGTTTACATAGTAAAAAAAAATGGGACTCTGGTAAAGTCCCGCTGTAGCGACGTTCCCGCTGTAGCAGGTGCCGCTGTAGCCGTGTACTACTGTAGTAATAGCTATGTGGAGTTCACTGAAAGAATTACAGGACAGGAAGAGAAACTGTTTTGAACTTCAGTAAAAAAAAGTCTCAGGTGAATGTGCAACTTGAGCAGTTAGGCCTACTTGAGAATTGGCCTCATTTGAATTTGAAGCAACATCAATGAAGTCGTCTTCAATGGACTTCAAAAAAGCATTGTTCATATCTGATGTGACATTAAAATATTTTCAAAAAGTAAAAATTGGTTACAAAGCCTCAGTGAATCAAGATAATCCATGCTGTGACAATGGAGAAAATAACCAGCACGACAAGGATGGCAAAAGCATGACAGGTTCTTCACCACGAGACCTTCTTTGGTAGATAGAATGTCATGGATTTGTAAGTGTAAAGTACTATGAAGAGGATGGACTGAATCAAATGTGAGGGAAGAATCAGATATGTCTTCCTCCATGAGACAAAAATAACTCCGGAGCATGTGACTGCAAATAGTGGGAGATGTAGAACGCTTAACACTGAGGTTTTCAGGAGCAAACATGAACAGGTCCTTAGCATTCTGAATCGTACACTAGCGTGTCCTGACGGCCCTGGATGCTACTTGCTTTAAAAGTCAACCAAGGGCATTGCACTGATTTTTTTCATGCCTGGCCCCAATTAGCATCTGTGAACTTTTACAATGAAGGCTGCATATGACTGCAAGTAGGTAAATGGTATCCGAGGGTAAACTTTCATTTTGTAATAGTTTATGTCATGATTTAGGAGAGAATTACACAAAACATGTAGGTTATAAATATGAAGAAAATGGAATGGTTAAAAGGAATTCTACTTTATAACATTTATTATGTGGAATGCCTGATAAAAGGGAAAAGCAGGGGGAAGTTCGTAACTTCTGTGTTTCACCAAAAGCTAAATATTTGTTTTTTGAGTACCAATATGTTAATCTCTCTGCATCTCACATATATGCATCGAACACGTTATTTTGTACATAGTAACCCTTATCAACTATCATAGAAATAAATGGAATTTATCCAATTTTGATCGTTAAAAGTTATCAAAAATGAATTATTTTGTAATTAATAAACTAATACAGCTACTATTAGAGACGTTCAAACAAACGACAACTGTGAACATAGTTTCAGAATACAAAGATGAAAATTTGAAATTGATATGAAATACTCCCATGTTCCTATATTAAAAGAATATTGATTTCAAGGAGATAAAGTCAGTGATAATTACGGATTTTCTAAGTAAGATAGTGCAAATATCCCCCAGCCAGGCTAGGCATTTTTACTGTGGTCATTGGACCGTGACTAGCCTGGACAAGCCAGGAGAATGCAGGTAAAAGGTGCTGGAGTGGACCCAGGATGGTTAACTATATGATCCGATCTGACAGTGGAAAAGAACTGCTGTTTCACTATAATGGAATGAATATCCCTTTTCTTCAGAAGTGGGGAAGGAAGGTTTTGCTTTGCAGGAGTTATCTTTGATGGGGACTCATATGTGATGCCCACTGAGTTAAGCTTGGCCTTGTCTTTTTTTATTTACAGACTTGACAGGTCCTTTTAAGGGGATGAGGGGTTGGTTCCAAAGCGCTTATTGAGGCGACTGATGGTGGACCTATGTGGCACACCTGATTGAGATGGTGCGGCCAGAAAAGAAGGAGGTGGTAAGGCCTGAGGAGATGAAGTTGATACGGCCTGAGGAGATGAAGTTGATACAGCCTGAGCAGATGGAGGTGGTACAGCCTGAGCAGATGGAGGTGGTACAGCCTGAGCAGATGGAGGTGGTATGGCCTGAGCAGATGGAGGTGGTACAGCCTGAGCTGATGGAGGTTATGAGGCCTTGGATGCTGGCTGTTTTAGATTTTTGTCCGATAATAGTAGGCCAAATTAGCCTCACGCTCCCTTCTCTTAGCTTGGCTAGTCATGTTGCTGCGCCTTTTCTGCTGACTTAGTCGATTCTTCTCCTTGCGTTCATCATACTTTTTGGCATCAAGCCTAGTTTTGGTGATTGGCTTGTTGGCTTTTTTCTCCTTCTGGCGTTGACTGGAATAAAAGGTTAAAAAACGACATATGTATAAATGAAAGGGTGTCAATGTATATCAAGTTATATTTCACAAATAATCAAATCAAAAGTTTCTTGTCTAAAGTCCACACATTGTATTACCAATAAAGAGTAGGAGGAAGATAATTTGAACTATTTGAATCTGGAACTTACTGACACTAGGATACTAATAAGATCACTGCACTGACAAGGACGTAAATAAATGACAGCAAAGGGTGTAAATGAGAATGGTATCAATTTATAAACCTTGTGAAGTAATTTCTATTCATTGCCTAAGCAAGAGATCTTAAGGAATAAGAACAATGCAGGAATAAATTTTCTAAATTGAACAAACGTAGAACTCCGAAAGATTTTCCCCAAGTTACACAGCCATTTTATTGTTGGGGATAAGATTTGGTGGATTCACTACGAACAAGGATTGAAAAAGTTAGCTTGTTAGGTTTTCTTTTCTTTTTTAATTATACAGTCAAGGCCACATAATTTGAACCCGGATCATTCGAATTTCATGATAATTCAAAGATAATCAAAGTTTAGGTTTTTCTTCTTATTTGGCTTTGTTAAAAATTCCTGGTTATCCAGGAAGTAACCAGTTAAATCCTAAATTGCTATGAATAACATAAGAAGTAAATGATCAATGACAACACCATCAATACTTACCGATATGCTATATTTCGGAGACGCGTTTTCTCTCTTGCAACTACCCTTTTGTGTTCGGGGAGGGAGCTGCAATAATTTGCTTTCCATTCCCTCATATTGGCCTTTTGTTTGGCAAGGCGCTTGGGATCTGCCCTCAGTTTTTCCTTATACCGCTGGTTGATAATTTTTCTTTTTTCAGACTTAGTTAGTAGGGTTTCCTCTCTTTCGGTAGGCCAACCAGTATCAGGTGAAAAGGTAAGATGGCAACGAAATTTCCCTTTGGGTCGATCATCTGAAATATCAAGGGGAAAATTGTTACTCATACAATAGCCGTCCTTTAACAAAGATAAGACTAGAGTCTAGAGCACTTCATGAATGCATTGGTCTAAACCTACGATACCTCAATAACCCTATTTATGCACTTCTAAAAACCCTGAACTGATTGTGTATACAGGCCTAGAGATTAAAAAGAATTTTAAAATGTAAGATTATGCCCTTATGAGCTGGTCTTGGCATATAGCCGTTAGACTCTAAAACTCAATTACCGATTTACAATCTCTCTCCATCTAGATTTATGGGGAAAAGAATGCCAAGTTTGATTAAATAGCAAATAAAGAACATTGTATAGATGGAATTATCATGAAACTGTCATCATGACAAAGGGGAGCTAAAACCACATGCTGAGGGAACTATTCAATGGCCAACAGTCTATTTCTTGCCAAGCTCTTCCTTTACTCTTAAAACAATTACATAAACAACATAGTGAAGTCTACAATTGGAAATATCATCCAGCATATCTGCTGTTTTTCAAATGAAAGGCAGTAACTGCAGGCCAATTGCAGGCCGATTGTCGCATCAACACCTGATCAATTGTTTTCTTTTACTTTTATCACAAATCACACACATAAGCATAGATCTACAAACTGTGTCATCATGAAATAAAATGAAACTCGTTCCACATCAAGTCATTATTAGACTAATTAATGTCAATCAACATCCCGATCTTCAATGTCATTGTGATATTGGTCATCCTCGCAATTATTACGTCGGTTACCATTACTAAGAATTCAATGAGATTGGTGTTTTTAAGCTACCTAACATCAATAATACGTATTAAAATATGAACAAATATCACTTTAAAAATAAAAATAAAGTACGTTTGGACATTCAAAACATGAAAACAACATTTCCACGTAACGGTGACGAAAACACAAGAACGTCTTACTTACCCATTCCATTTGCCGATTTCACTTCAGATCTGGAGAATTACAAGTCACAAGTGCATGACACACAATAACGGGGAAACTGAATTTAAGACTGAAATATATGAGCCATATACACCCATCTACTGATGAGCAAGATTTTGACGCATTTTCTGATGGTCCACCTACATATCGCTCTGCTGACACAGAATGACACAGTAGACAAAGAAGTTTCTCTTTAATATCCAGCTATATTTGGGGTATCACGAGTTACGGTTCTTGAAAGTTGGTCTAAAACCTCGCAAGTCAATGACCTTGTTAAGAATCAAATCATCTTTATTCTAGTCTGGTATGACTAATCCCCTATGTCATGAAATGACATAGTAAACACACTTACACTTACTGGCTTTTAATTATGTAATATTACCATTTTATTATTTATTTATGCCTTTCACTCATTGTTTACTCTTCAAAGTCACAAACACTATTTAAATTGAATGAATCTACTCATTTTTACGTTCAAACATGAAATGAGAATAATGAGGATGATATGACACAGCCCCGAGATGTTTTAACACAAAATTTCAAAGCCCCGTAGTACATGTACATTCCATACGAAAATTCAACTGTCCCAAAGGTTTGGGGATGCAATTTGATCTATCCTCATTTGATATCTGCGATGCTAGGGAGCATCCATAATTTACTTTGATAAACCTATTTTTAAAACCCGTCAAAAATTGCAACCATTACTTGCAACAAAAATTAGTTACCAAAATCGCTGAATTTCTATACATACTTTATTTTCTGTCAACTCATTATTATAAGGTCAATAGCCTTGAAATTATCTCTACTATACCCTGAACACCTTAGCAACATGCTTTTCTTTTCATTTAGTGGATTTACATGTGCAGAAACAAGTTTTCTTTGATAAATAGGGGTGCACCCTAATGAAACCCAACCTTTTGAGAATGAGTCGTGTACATTATTAAACAAGCAATCACCTGTTGACAAGTCACTTTTCCGTTTATTTTTTCCAGGGATTTTTTTCATGCGAGCATTTTTTTCATCCTTCCTATTGGTTTTTCGTGGAGTAGGATTAAATTCATCTTTAATTTCTTCATCAAGGTCCTGATGAAATTGGAAATGACATAATGAGATAAAACAATGAATGAATAATTTTGAAAAAAAGATTTAAATTTTGAAACCAACGACAACGAAAAAGGTTTTGAATTTGAAAACGAAGATGGGTATTAATATTTCAAAATCATTTTTAAAACAACAAACTATCAAAAACATGTCAATTTTCTTTTCTAAATTCAAGTAAAGATTAAGGTCTCAAAAATGGAAAGAATGTGGTTTTATAAACAAGGAAAGACCTGTTTAGATTTCAAAAGTAAGGCAAGATCACATATCGCTTTAAAGAAGTCAAGATTCATTTTCAATTAAAAAAATTATATAAAAAGTAATAAAAACAGTCATGGTACATTAACTCATTAATGCAAATAAACCTTTAAAAAAAATATAGAAAGAAATAATAATAAATCCAAATTTTTATATTATATTCTCCCAGGCCCTTAATGCTGACTTAATAGACTCCACTGTGCTTAGCATAAGTTACCTCACTCAAATCTTCATTAGATGGTGCATGGGATGGGTCTTTCTTGTCCTTCTTGTTAGCACTCCTAATATCCATTAATAACAGAGGACTCCTTGTCGACCTTTCCTTTGAAAACCTACCCGACAATACTTTTTCTCTCAACTAGAGAAAATAATTGAGAAAATAAAAATCTCAAATTATATATATATATATATATATTATATACCATTTTATATCGACATAACAGAGAACAAGAGATGGAAACAATACTGCTGTTTGCATCCAAAACGCAATGTTAATTGAGTGTAAAGAGAAATATATTGCATTCTGAATGCAAATGGCAGAATAATAACTATGGAAAGCATAGCACTAGTGACACTGACTGGTCTCTCAAATCCGAACACCTCTGCTCCCGGCAATTTGTTCTGTTCACAGAATTTTCCAGATTAGGGAAATTCTGTCCAAATGTCACCGTGCACCTCTGTTCTCGGAAAATCGTTTGAGGGATTCGTATTACAGAAATCTGGATTAGAGAGACCAGACTGTAATTAACAAGCAAAATCCACTTTTAATCAATCCCGAGGGAAAATTTTTCATGAGGAACTATTTGAAAGAAATACAATAGCTGCCACCGATAAGCACTGTCGTTGGGAGAAGGCTGGAGCGTGCTTATTTGCCGAAGCGTGTCTTTCTTTCTCTCTCTCACTCTGTCTCTCATTCTCTTTACAACTTTTTTTATCTGTATCTCCCCTCCTCCTTTATCTCTCTCTATCTCTCTCACACATACACATACATACCTTGTCGACCTACAATACAATAGACAAGGCCGTTGCTGATTGTTTCCCATCTGCTGGTGAAAATTAAGCACGTCTCGTCGTCTCCTTGCTGTACATCGCGATACGGAGAATACGCATTCGAAGTCGAAAGTATACTGTAGCCCAGCCTTCTCTGGGGGGGGGGGGGG
>JASKDV010176724.1:0-12985 GCA_032466395.1 Aegires albopunctatus
TCTCTCTCTCTCTCTCTCTCTCTCTCTCTCTCTCTCTCTCTCTCTCTCTCTCTCTCTCCCCCTCCCTCCCTCCCTCTTTTCCAGAGTTGATTTACACATCAATAGTTGATTTACTAGCTATATTTTCTTCACAACATTGTTTTTATTGTTTTTAACTTAAATTTAACAACTCTGCCAGCATCAATTAAAGTGCAGCACATACCAATGTTGTTATAGGCATACTTTGCATGCTTTTTGATGCTGGTAGAAGAAATAAATTCTGTAAACTTCACAGGGTGATATTCTCTGGGAAATGCATCCACATTAAATTATACCTTCATGGTTGCAACGAAATCAAAATATTTATATCATATACTAATATATTATTTCATATTTAATGCGTTTCAATACTATTGTATGATTTTTTGGTTTTTGTTTGTTTGTTTTATTTTTTCCAATGGTAAAAGTCTGTAATATTTGGTTTTGCTCAAGGCACTTGTAAAAGTATATTATTGTATGCTTATGTCAAGCTAACGTTTATAAGTTTATTTGAATATCATTCAGTAAGGGTTCAAATATGTCCTTTTAATAAATTCCTTCTTTATTAAAGTAAATTATACTCACTTCTAGATGGAATTTCCAGAGGTTAAGGCCTTAGTAATGATGGCATATTGATCCATATCTTTACTTTGGAAGAGAATATACGGTCTGTCATGACCTAACTTTGC
This sequence comes from Aegires albopunctatus, assembly GCA_032466395.1. NCBI lineage: Eukaryota > Metazoa > Mollusca > Gastropoda > Nudibranchia > Aegiretidae > Aegires > Aegires albopunctatus. Next base: position 708 of record JASKDV010176724.1, read on the forward strand.
TCAACGACTCTTGGGGGATTTGGCAAAAGTGATACTAGCATGAGTTATTGTGAAATTCAAACATTCCATAATGGATTGAGATGCTTTTTTTTCTCCCCATGAAAAGTTTGGATCATTCTGCCACAAGGGCTATGGTCTAACACATTTTGTCCATTTTAACCATGAGGACGTGCATTAATTATTGAGTTCAATTGTGATAGTAAGGGTAGGTAGGTATAGGGGTCGTTTGACGTCCCTTTGGTAGAGCTGCAGGGTACGGCGAGTCTCTCCTAGCCGACTGAGAACCGGCCGTTTGCTAATATGGAAACTCCCCGATGACACACTTCATGTGAGTGACCCATTGGGTTCGTAGCGACAAGGCCTCATAATAATATTAGACCTAGTTACCATACCCAACCGGAGTGCAATGGAAGGGCTCTATATTCTATTGTGATAGTAAAAAACATTATTCCTTTCATCAAGATTTCCTTTTTCTTCTCCAAGTTTTTAATTTTCAATATATTTGCTAGATCTGCTTTCTCCGCTGTCATGCATTATGAATGTGATTTTAATTTTTTCTTCTTATTTGTTTGGTTTTATTTCCAAATTTGATCTTGAGAATGACTCCATCATACGTAAAGTTTTTAATCTTATGGAAGGAGATGGGTATGTAGAGTGTTTGAATATTTGAAGTGTGAATGTTCTGGCCTTCTGTCCAAGCTTGTGAAGAGTCGTAATTGCCACACACTTTGTTTTAAATACCTCAAAACTTATCACAAGTATAGCTTTTTACATTCCAAGCATTTGTCCAGGAAGACATGTGGAAAATTTCATTCTCCTCTACGGGCTTCTTTTTGCTTTTCCTCTCTGTGTTGTTTTTGTACCCCGCCAACAAGTTTTTCTGTATAATTTCAATTGCTATTTTAGTTTGCAAAACATAACTAATAACCCCATGCACTTTCCATTTAGTGCCTTTTTCATTCTTTTGGTTTAACATCAGCAGTTCACTGCTGGTACTGTATGTATTAATTCAGTAATATTGAAACATTGAATTGATATAAAAATCCTGCTCCATTCGAAAGATTGTATAATTGATAGATCTAGATAGATAATTTTGAACTTTTGTAGTCTTTGCATATGTTTTGTGTTTTGTATTTGTTGATGCCATTTTTTTCAAATGTTATAATAGTGTAATGTCTAAAAAAATGAACTTTTAGATTTCATAGATCTAAAATATATTTTCAAAGCTGGACTATTTGTCGCATTGGTCTTAAATTTTATATTACATTTGGGGAAATGCTAATATTTTTGGTCTCAGTCCATTGCCATTGATTGACCATTACTTTGCAACTTACATAATTGATTCAATATATTTTCGCTGCTCTCCCAGTATAATCAGGTCTTTCCCCCCTGATATTATAGAAATTCTGAAAGTCCCCAGTATGATCAAATATCATCAGTTCATCATATTATTGTCATAGGTATTGTATTTTGAACAAAATATTTTGGCCATTCAGGAAATCTCACTTGTACGAAGTATTTTCATTTCCAACGATTGTGTACATTGCAAACTCTATGCTTCCTTTCTGTTTGAGTTTTGTTTCGTCTCGATCTGTCGACCATCTAATGAATGGGCACATAGACCATTTTTATGATATATCTTTTCTTGAAAGCAGGTGTCAAGATTGACATTTTTATAAAATGGCAAATAGAAAACTCCACTTGCTATTAAGATATGTCAGTGCAACTAAAATGTCAAAAAAGGAAATTGTGTGGGGGAAAAAAAAAAAGCCCACATTTTAACCCAAAAGAAGCTCAGGCGCGTTTCCGGTATGATCTGACCGCGCGTACGCCTTTTAATTTGGTCACGCGCTTGTCAATGGCAGCCATCAGGTGTGCGCCAGGCCAACGTCTTGAGAAACAGACCGTGGCTTCTTAAATTGGAAATTTCTAACGAAAGTAGTTTTGATTTTTAGATTCCAGCAAATGAGATTGCAAGTTTTATTGGAAATTTCCATTTATTTTCCTAAATAATGAAAGAAGTTTTGATTTTTAGATTCAAGTAAATGAGATTGCAAGTTTTATTTACCCCGGAGCTCTTCTCGACGATTTGTTAAACATTGATAAAGAGAAACTATTTCACTGTGTTTGGGTTCAACACACTGTGTGACCTAGATTTTTTGTTTGTGAGTCGAGGCCAAGCTCCCACTGAGGCAATGCTTCAGCTAGGACATAGTGAGCTTTTCTTGGGTTAAAACTTTCCTGAAAATTAAACATGTCCTAAGATTGATGATGATTAGAGACTATCATGATTGTTCTGAGGAATTGATCTATAAATGATTATTATCTACAGATATTCATTTAATGATTTTTTTTTAATAAGTTATTTTTGTGAGCCTGAATGCTAAAAACCTTGGTATTGAGAAAAGCAATGCATAACTTTGTAATCATTCGTTATGCATAACTTTTCTCCATAATTTCAGCACTTGAATTGAATGTGAATGATGGAGATAGTCTTGTTATAAAGTGTACTTATGCATAGCCGTAACTGCGATATTTCTTCACAAAGGTAATCTACAACATGATTTTCATACACCAAGAATTGAAGAAGAATTTTTTAATACATCACATCCCATTTTATTTTTGCAACAATGTCTCCTTGAATTATTTTCTGAACTTTTTATTTTTAATTTTTAGATTAACTGAAATTTATAAATTTCATGGTAATGTGTATAAATTTCCCTTTTTACTTTAGATCATCCTCTTTTTTAAAGAACATTTTAATCAAAGAAAATAAGTTTCAAAAGGGAACACATTTTTTTCATGTTTTCAATTAGGTTCTTTAAATTTGGAGGGAAAATTAAGTGTTAAATCAATTCTAGTTATTACATAATTTATTTCTTCCTTCTTTCTGTTGATAATAACCCTTCAATTGCTTTTTGTTATTCTTTTCCCTCCTAAAATTATTGGTCCTCAGATCCAGGCATCATTTTATCAATCTATGAACTAAGTCTAAAGCCATTTACACCTTTTCTAATCTCCCCATTTCCCCATGTGCTTCCTGGGGTCCTCAATTGAGAGGAAAGAATAGGACCACAGCCTTCTTCCATTACCCGTCGTAAGAAGCATCTAAGGGAGTGGGAGCCTCTTCTCCCATCTGTCCTCTATCGGGCTCTTTTGTCCCCTCAGAGGGGGGGTGGGGGGAGGTTTTGCTGCAGAGGGAAGGAGGCATGTACCCAGTGGCCATCACCCATTTGTGTGCATTATCAACTTAAAAATACTATTGGGATAAATTGCTATTAAGGAGAACTGAGTACTTTTGTACACAAGGGCAGTAGGAAAATCCTGGGTGGTTTTGGAGCTTGATGGCCATCATTATTCAGATTATTTTTGTGAGATAATTTTTTTCTGCAAATCATCTCTCCATTAAGTATATATAATAATTATTATTATATGTATTTTACTTATTATTTGAAATACCATTTTCCCTCTTCTAAAATCTATTTCTACTTCTGTCTTTCACTTTTCACTAGCCCATCATCTTACTTTTTCCATGGGGTCTGAGATAACCTTAGTAGTTCATAGAGGCTTAAAACTCCAAATAACTAACATCTCCCCATATGGGTTTGAAGTCCTCAACTGAGAAGATAGAATAAACCCACTGCCAGTACTCCCCATGTATGTCGTAAGAGGCAACTAAGGATCGAATGGAAGCTTCATTTCCCATCTGTCCGTCAGGTTTTTTTTTATCCCCTTGGAGGAGGAGGAGTTTTTGCTTGAGAGGGCGGTCATCCCCCATTTGTGTGCATTGCTGGACCTAAAAATACTATTGGGGCCACTTGCTATCTAGAAGGACCAAGTAATTTTGTGCACCAGGGGCGTTAGAAAAGTCTGAAGTGCATGTTTTGAGCCTTGATGGCCATCATTAATTAGGTTTTTTGTTTATGAGATATGATGTTTATTAATTTGTAAACATTTGTGTATTTACTTATTATTTGAAGTGATTTTTTTCCTCTTCTAAAACCTATTTCTTCTATTTCTGTGTTTGTGCTTTTAACTCATCTATCATCTTACTTTTTTCATGACCCTAGAGGTTGATCGAGTCCTTAAACTAACTAACCAACCTTTTGCCTCTACAGGGGCAGTCTTGCAGGAATTTTTCATACCTTCTATTTTCCCCCATCACACATTATATCATGTCAGCTATAATTTGATAATAATAGGGTGAAAATAACAATATCAGGGAAAACAATGAAAATCAGTTACACATTTTAACATGTATAAAATGTGTTTGTTTTTTTGCCACAATATCTTCAATCAAGCAACAGGGTAAGAAAGAGATGGCAACATAGTGATAAGAGAGGCTCATGACTGCAACCGAGGCCAATTCCAAAAATGTTTCTTGATTTTTAAAGTTTGCTATCGTTTAGACATAGAGTTTGAAGGTGCCAATGTCATATTTGGATATCATTAGCCATCATGTGAAAATGCCATATACAGTACATTTTGTATATAACAAGATATAAAGAGTTGATTATTTGGAAACAACCATAATCAAAGAAGCCATACATGAAAATGTATATACGGTAGATGGCATTCTCACTTAATTCCTTCTTTGTATTTAGAAAGTCTTTATGACACTGGTCCACCAAAACAATAATTCTTTGTTTGTTTCATGTTTCCATGTTTCCACAAGAGTTGATTTATTGCTTTATTATATTCATTGGTCATGGGGAAACAGGATGAAAGAGTGCAATAATTTTGATGAAACACTTAATTTATTTGTAGCAGTATCACTTTAACTTAGGAAATACCAGTCATATAGATCCATACACTTTTTAAAAATATTTGTGGTGATGATTTTCAAGTCATTTTCTTTTGCTGGCCCTGACTGTTGTGGTGACGTCATTTTGTTTTGCCAGACTTGACTGGTGTAGGTTTGAAAACATTCTTTCAAAAGGTCCCAAATTCGCTTTATTTTATTTAGATCAGTTGCATTATCAATAATAATTAAAACAACATATTAAAGATGCATGCCTGAATTTTTGTGTGTATAAATGTACATTTGAGGAATGTCCAATACAGAGCTGGTCACCTTATTAACGTAGTATATCAAAATATAAATATGACTTGGTGGTTTTATCCATTAAAAAATATGGATCAATTGCTTATTCTTTACCATCAAAAAATGAAATATTTTGTTTTACTCAAACATGTCAAAGAAAATGAAATCTGCCTTGTAAAGTCTAATCTCATGTCTTGATTGCCTTGAATATGGGCTTGACATTCTTTTTCTCTATTGAATGATTTTGATGATAAAATGTCAAAACACCAGTTTTGTCATCCCGATTCAAATTGATTGCAATGTTCGTGTGCATGTGAGTTTTAATGTTTTGATGTGTACATCTCATATTTCTTCCATGACTACATGAATGTCAGCTTTTTGATTTCACAACAAGAATATATACTGTCTCATTCTTTCCTAACCATTTCATTTATTGATAAACACCATCTATGTAAAGAAAAACCATGGTAGCTTGGGACATGTCAATTTATTGCTTTTTTTTTTTCTTAAAACAAAAAATTTTAAGGAATCAGATGGGTAGGATGTAAGGAGAAGAATAAGCTTCTGTGAGTTTGAGAGAGAGTCATTGAGTGAGAGAGTGAGACAGTTAGGGACAGACAAGAGAGTGAGCGATAGAGAAAGAGGGAGAAAGAGAAGTGTGCAAAAGAATTTAATCATAATTTTTCGTTTATAAATAAAATTGTATGTATGAAGTGCCTTTGAATAATAAAATGTTGATGATTTCGTCAATGAAATTTTTGTGATTTTGTCATCTTTGATTTCTTAGCATGAAAAAGTGCTATAACAAAAAAAAAAAAATAAAGTTAAAACAATGGAATTTTGTGTCAATATGAGCTAGTGATGCTGTCAATTTGCTTAGCAACTCACCTCCACATGTATAATATAAATAATTATAATCATCATAATTATATTAATAATAAATATCAGGGAAAAGCTTACAAGTGTATAAAGTTGAGGGTGGGAAAGGAGACAATTTATAATATGTATATAGATTAGGTCCTCTATGATCACAGTATGATATCTTTCATGGAGAATTATTGACATTGTACAAATGCAAAATCCATAAAGTTATATAAAACATTCTTAAATATAGTAGTAAACCTACCAATGTCATATGAACACATTGTGCAAAGAATTATCTTTTACTGATAGGAAGATTATTTGTTTGACTATTATTTTTTTTAGATAATCACATGTGCAAAAAAAAAAAAAAAAAGAAAAAAGAAAAAAAAAAACAAAAGAAACAATAACTTCAACAAGTAAAAATAACTGAAAGTAAAAGCAAGGCAAAAAACAACACCGGCCCCATTCTTCCCTTTTGATTGAAAAAAACCCTCCCAAAAAACCCCCACCATATCAAATCCCCCCCAAAAGAACATAAATCAATCACAAGAGCAGAGCAATTTGTGTATCACACCAACGTATCTTTGTATTCATCTGAATCCTCCATCAATCCGGAGTGTATTCGTTGATCAAGAGTCATTCTATCTACATTTTCAGAGTCTTCAGTCTGCGGCTGGCTCAACTCACCCGACATGGCTGAATGAGACTGGCCACCTTGAGAGGCTGAATCACTGTCACTGAAGTGAGGTGTGACCTCTGTAGGCACCATTGATTGGTTGAAAGCCTCAGAAGAGCTCCCCTCTGATTGGCTATCTGCTGGAGCAGGCAACTGCTGACCATGTGTATTAGCTCTTGTATGTTGTTGGGTCGATGTGAGCTGGCTAGGCTCTGAATGCGATGAGGAGGAGGAGGAAGAAGAGGAGGAAGAGGAGGATGAAACTGACGTTGGCACGGGCAGACCAACCTGGGAGGTCTGCTGTGGGAATGAGAGGCTGGATGAGGCTGACAGTGTTTCTGAACTTGGGGCAAGAGTTGTGGAATGGCTTATTGAGGATGCAGTTGGAAGTGGAGGAGGTGGGGGTGGAGGTGGTAGCATACTGGAATCAATGGATGAAGGATGAGACAACCAGGAATTGTCAGATGGTCCCTCCATTATGTTCTGGGAAAGGAAGAAAAATATATAATTTTCACATGTGCTTCTGACTACTTTCTCAACATATGTGACCTGTTTCTTTGAATCAGAACATATGTCGCGGATAGGGGTTTTAAGATATTTATATCACAAGAAAGCTCAGGTCATAAACTTGAATTTGATACCAAAATTACGAAGATGCAGTGAATTTAAAAGAGATCAAAGTTGGAGAACCGGTTTTGAGGATGGATGGATGGATACTAAACATTAATAAACTGTTGCTTTATTTACATGAATTTGCATAAAATTTTGCATACACCTATTATGAGATAATATCTAACACTTGATGAGAAAAACAAAAATATAACTTAAATAGAAGCCAAGGCTTCATTAGGCTTGAATTTAAAGGTCTTTTTAAGAGCTGTCCAACCATACATTATCCAATAGGATTACTATACTATAACACAGAGTGGCATTGCTCCTATTAAAAGGTCCCACCCACATGCAAGGACCAAAGCAATTCAAATTCATTATTTTGATCAACTCTCTACTCATCCGTGTCAATCTTATGACCAGATGTGTCATTGCAGGGTCCATGTGGCTTGTTGATAAGAAAGGGGAGGATCTTAGCTTTCTATTGATACCTGAGTGGTCCTCTTCGGGATCTCTAACTTGACTCCAAAGTTGTCAAAAATCTGGTTCAGTGATTAATTTGGATGAATTGTTGGTTCAGAAAAGTGCAATTTTTATCATTAATCATATTAATTTTACTAATGATGTATTTCTTTTATGAAAGATAAAGAGTTGATTATTTGGAAACAGCCATAATCAAAGATTCGATACAGGTCACATATGTTGACAGATATAAGCAGAGACACCTGGGAAAAGAGAATGGTTTCAGTAATATGATTTGATATGCATATTGTTGAAAGAGCCCCATCTTGAAGAAACCATTTTTCTCCGTTGAGATACTGAGTTCCAAAGAGAAGGTTTTAACTACTATTATTAATGTCAATGTCACTCTTAGATCAGTAATTTAGGAATTTAACAGCCACCATCAAGACTGCAGGCTATTGGAGAAATTAAACCGATTGTACGTTTGATTCTTTGATCCAACAATTTTAAGAGACTGGTTCTCCCAGCAAAGACATCTTTCACATTCCTTAGGGTCTTCTTAAGGATAACGCCAAACAAAAATACTTGTAACAATAATTGAATACTTTGTTGCCCCTGGAATTTTACATTGAATACAGTTTTTTTCTATGATGTATAGCTTAATGGTTAATTGAAATGTCTGAAAAATCAATGAGGACTAGTTGAATTTGCATCAATTCAACAACTCTATGAAGGATGGTTAATGCTATCTCTGTATTGCTACACTATTTTGAGATAAAGGCAAATATTTCTTCTTCTATCCTCTGTTGATACTCAAATTGTTTGAGCACCCTTTCATTTCACCATAAATAATACATCTGGATGTCATTTCCCCTTTCCATAAAGTGCATAAATAAGAATGTACTTATGATCTTTGAGGTGGTTTAAATCTAAACATCTTTGGCCCTAGTCCCATCCCATATCATTGAGTCCATTCCCACTCGGTCAAAAACCATACTATAGATATTAAATTAATTTTTCTCAAAATACACCTTTGTTGGTGGGAATTTGTATCTTTGAGCTGCCCTAATATTAGATTTTAACAACACTTGCCCTCCCCATGCCCAAAAGCAAAATCCAACTCACATCACCCATGGGTGGAGGAGGAAATGTGGGAGGAGGAAGATGATACTCTGCCATGTGACCGTATTCCGCCATTGGCATCCCAGGAAATGAATCAGACAGGTCAGCCATGCGGGGCGGAGGAGGTGGGGGAGTTGAAGGGGAGGTATACTGGCTGTGTCCATGTGCTTGAAGGACGTGCAGAATTAGGGCAATGTCTGAGCTCATCTTGTGCTCGAGGCGAGTAAGTTGTCTGTGGGTCGATAGAAAGATTGAGATTAATAAAATACATAAATTGATTGAAAGAGAAGAAAAACACCAACAATATAATAAAAACGCGAATCTCCAACTTTCACAAATCACTCCATTCAACTCTCTTTGGAGTGCATACTGGATAGCCTTTGATTATTAAAGATAAAGATGTAATTTATAGTCTATCTCTGCACTAAATACAGACTCAAAGGCATCAATGATATCAATTATCCGCCTAGCACTACTAGCAGTTCATGTTACACCAATACCTTATCAACAGACTTAAATCTTATATATAACGCTGTTTGTAATGGATATTCCTTTTACATCTTTTTCTTCTAATAAACTGAAAAAACTCATTTAGATTGAGTAAAACTGTCAGTATAATTATTTAAAAAAAAAAAAAGAAGAAAGAAGCTTTTAAAAGTAGCTTTTGATAATAGCTTATTAATTGCATGAAGATCTAAGTATGTTATATTGTAGGCTATGTTTAAGAGTATCAACACTTTCGCTACTTTTAACGTCTGGATTCAATTTATTCCATAATCTTGCAATGCAAGGGAAGAAAGAATGCTTATGGCAATCATTTTTAGAGCCAGGGAGATTACATGTCTGACCGTCTCAGTTCCTAGCTTTTCTGTTACTTTTATTTTGTTCATTTATAAGGATATCTATTTTTTCATAAATTGCTTTTAAAAATATGACTATTTATTAAAATATGACTATCTATTTACTCAGAGCAGTGAGAAAAAAATATGTGTAAAGAGATTTTCCCAAGGAATCAACATTGGACCAAGCACAAGTCCTTTTCATTACAATCCGACCATGCATTAAGAATATTTTGTTAGCTTTCTGACAATACATTTGGCTAGCTGGCCTACATGTATAGTTCAATGGCAACTATATAGTCATTCAATCAACATGTGTGAGACATGAAGTAATTAATGTAAACAGAATATTTTCCAAAAGAAGCAAAGTTGACTTGGCAGTGAGATCAAGAATAAGGGCCAAAATTGAACCAGATAGAAAACCACAATAGATGTCGTATGCCCCTCAAGTTATGCAAAGGATTTAAGCAGTTGTTTAGTTGAGCCTTATCGATGAAGATAATGTGTCATTTTAGGTGCAAGAAGAAATTGGTCTGATACTGGTGATAAATAAGAGCATTTTATATAGGATTGAACTTTTAGAATTGATAGAGAAGAGAGAAGAAAGAAAAGATGGAAAAGAAAAACATCAACAATACAATAAAAATATGAATCTCAAACTTTCACAACTCACTCCATACAACTTTCTTTGGAGAGCATACTGGAGAGCCTACAATGTGCTCAATCCGCTTTACAGACTTTGATTTTGACAAACCAAATCATGTAAATCACCCAGCCAGAGTCAACTAAAGAAATCTCAAAAGAAAACCATTCTTATATAATGCATTCCCACTAAATGTACTCAATGTGCTTTACAACGATTCTCTGGCAGGCCATAACATTCCCAAATCCTTCCCCAAATTCAGAGGTTTGCACTAATGAATTATGCTTTCCTCTAGGATACTGACAATATCTGACTCTACCAATAGCCAAGATATCATTTTACACTTTGAAAAGGTGAATAGAATGCATGTCAAGAGGCATTCCCAAGGACTCAACAATGCACTCTATTGGAAATTGATAGACCTTGAACCTTTAAATCAACAGTCCTTACATCTACATCTAGATCTTGATGCCATGCTAGGATACTTTGTATTGTGATTTAAGTACCTTGAAAGCTCATTGAGCCTCCTTTCTACTTCTACTGGAGAAGATGGGGACATATGCATAACATCCCCTTGTAAATGTGGTTGAATAACAGCCACAGGATGACCTTGCTCATCATATTGAGAATAACTGGATATGCTGGATACCGGCAGAGTCATGCTTGAAGTGGATTTCGGCACGGAGGACAGTGATGCTCCCTTTGTCTGCAAGAAGAAAATAACATTGTGGCAATTTAGGTAACATTGACAAAATATTGGTCTCCTCAATGGCAAGCAAAGGTTCTTTACAATTAGTGTCTTACACCATCATCATATCTTATCACATCAAAGTAAGGGCTTAGGTTCAGATAAATGTTATTTTTAAGTGAAGCTAACAACTGAAGGATTACAAATTATCCACAAATTTCACATCATAAATTCTGTGGTGCCATGCCTGAACTGGATAAGCCACATTTTATGACAATGAAAATATTGATTATTATAATAATAATAACCGTAATAATAACAGTATATTTCTATAGCGCCTTTTACCTAGGTCTCAAGGTGCTTAAATTAAACTTGACATTAATAACATACATATTATAGTACATTGTACACAGATATAATATACATAATTTAGTGAAGATTACTAGATTAAGAGGAAAAAGAGAATACATATTATTATAATATACTTAGTACATGAATAATTTAGGCTAGGTTATACAAATAGTAAAGCTGAGTCACAGATTAATCTATATATTTTTGAAAAAGATTGTTTAAGATTGTTCCATACTTTTACAGTGCCATGAATGAACAAAATGTTGCAAAATTGATGTAGAACAGTCCTTGATAATATGCTGCAGCTTAAAATTATTAACGCAAATAAATGTAATGGATGGATAATCGAAAAATGCTTCAGTAGAACTATCTATAAATTAAAAAAAGACATTACCAGTAAGTGTCGTTGTCATATTAATCAATATGAATTGCTAATGTAAAAAATTCAGAAAATGGTCAAACATCACTCCAATATTTCTCTCTGATTCAACAACAGTAAAAAAATGGTAACAAATACGAGATATTGTTTTGTTTTGTTTTGTTTTTTTACTATTATTTAAAAAAAAAAAAATGACAATGTTATTTGTTAATCATATAAAACTCAGATTTCAAAATCCTAGAATTAATTCAAAATATGGTAACTACCTGAGCTTCAGGACTTGCGTTTTGGTCTTGTAATAAAGGGGCCAGCTCTTGACTTCTCTTGTTTCCATCATAGCGATTAGAAACTACATTCATTAACGTATTTGATACACTGGAAAGTGCACCAACTGGAGGTAAAAAAGGAAACAGAAGAATTAATTGTTAAAACCGTAAATGCATTCAAGGTAGTATGCTAGATGATAATTTAAAATATAATATAATGATAATAATGATGATGATAATAATAATTATAGTATATTCATAATAATAATAATAATAATAATAATAATAATAATAATAATAATAATAATACTAATAATAATAATAATAATAATAAT
>JASKDV010176735.1:0-12985 GCA_032466395.1 Aegires albopunctatus
TCTCTCTCTCTCTCTCTCTCTCTCTCTCTCTCTCTCTCTCTCTCTCTCTCTCTCTCTCTCTCTCTCTCTCTCGCAACCTAGATCTCTGTGTGTGTCTGCCTTTCTATCTCTCATCATTACCTCAATGTGTCCCACTCAAAAGATCAATCCCCTCCAATCTACTAGCGTAGTACCTGTAACAACATAATCCGAAATGGATTACTGCAACCTCAGAAGCTAATTTATCTTATTGCAAACAACCCAAAATAACCCGTGCTCAACTGGCTCACCTCAGCCATATCGAGACTATCAAGTATTCGGAACCTCATCTATAATTAATTCTAGTAATGATTACATTGACTCTCTTCGGCACTCGATACCAGGGGTCAATAATCAACGGAATTGATTCTTGCTCCTTCAAGTTTGCGATGTTCATTTCTAATGGAGGTTATCTATTACCTGTATTGCATTTCTTTACTTGCAAAGCTATTCAGAGGTGAGAGAGAGAGAGTGAGAGTGAGAGAGAGAGAGAGAGAGAGAGAGAGAGAGAGGGAGAGAGAGAGAGGGAGAGAGAGACACAGGGAGAGAGAGACAAAGGGAGAGGGGAGAGAGAGCTAGAGAGAGGGGGAGGGGGAAGAGAGGGGAGAGGATGTAAATCTGTATTATTTGTTTACTTTTAGTGCATCTTGAATTTTTCTTTCTTTCTTTCTTTTAATGAAATTTTCATATTATACTCAAAAGAAATTTACACTGTATATAAGCCATGTTCGTATTTACCAAAATTATCGGGTAATCAGAAGTAAATTATATTCAAATTAAAGGCTTGTTATAAAATATATCAATTAACGCCTTTTGTAATTGAATATTGAGCTTCTTCGTCTCGTTATTGACCATGATACTATATAAGATCTAGTTAAAAAATAATGTATTAAGTTTTAATTTCATGATATTGTCAATATTGAGATTTGAAGAGGAGAGTGAAATGGGAAAGAGATGGAGAGCTTGCTTTTTTATTTTATTTTATATTTTATTTTTATTAAAGTTGAAGTTAAAGTTAATATTGCATTTTATGTGCCTCTAAGCGCTTTTGCAATGTTTCACTTCCTCTGGCCGACAGCAACATGGAACGAATAGGACAAGACCAGCAGCCTCTTAGGCGCTTATACAATTTTCGGACACGTACAACGCTATCTTAACGGCCAGGTACTCATTCACACCTGAGTCGAGTGAGGTAGATGGGACACAAAGTGTCTTACCCAAGGACACACAACGCCAATGACCAATAGTTATCGAGAAAATGTCTGTCTTGCGGGATACGATCCCACCAAGTCACCCAGACGACCGTTGTCGGTGAGTGGAGCTGCTTGACTTTCTCGTGTACGAACTGTGTTAACCACTAGGCCACTGACGCCCCCATTATTATCACTATTATGCAATGTATTTGTCGTAAAGTTCCGTGTTATGATTGGACAAATTCGAGTATTTAATTTATACTATGGGAATGCGATAAGTTGTTAAATTTAAAATCCCTCCCTCAGAAAAAAGGACAATAATGTCACTGTTCATACAATAGCAAGAAGGATGTAAATAACGTCAAAATGTACGATAATCAAGTTCTTGGAAATATGATATTCTCTCAATAATTTTCTCGATTTTAGAGCAGTAGTAAAATGGAAGAACAAGGCTCTCGTGAAATCAAAGTTATGCATTTGAAAATGAGACGACATTGGACTCTATAATGTACCCCGTTTAGAACGAAGCAAATACTTTTGTCGATTGAAAATCCATAGGGATTTTGTTTACGGAATGGTTGCTAGGGAGATGGTCGGTCAACACAACCGGATCTAAAGATGAATCTAGGTAGCCATTCAGCGGTCGTCTGGCATTTCCTCGGGCTATCCATCCGTCAGGTATTTTTGATTAGCAACTCATCAATACAAATTAATCTATGTCACCGGGACGACGAGGTGAGATTGGAAGTCTGGGTAAATGTACATGTGTTTGAACAGCCAAGGTTTTGGGTTAAATACCTTTAGCCGTGAATGTAATTTGTGGGTGATATTATTTATCTTGGTCACCGGGATATCGTGATCTTAATAGTTGATTAGTTTGGTATAATGTGATCTATAGATAGATATTTTTGGCTGATGATCAAAAGGACCAAGGTTTGAATCCCTGTATTGCGCAATGTGGAATATCCTTTTTATGGCTTTTTATAGGCATTGTCTTCACCGTACTCAGATTTCAAATGAGAACCTGGCTATATAGGTGGAGTCAGATCATGAGTACGTTAGAAAGAAACGCCTTTCATTGGGTCGCACCTCTGCCTGCCTCTCCCTCCCATGTAACGGGGGGAGCGGATAGCTCAGTGGTTAAGGCGCTCGCCTACCAAGCCAAAGGTCCCTGGTTCAAACCCGTGCAGGCTTGAATTTGAAATCCAATATTTTGTTCTGGTTTCCTTCTGCCTCCCTATTCTTAAGTTGCTAGGATAAAGAGTGCCAAGTCCTAACAGAGACAGACTATAAAATCGTAGGTCCCATGTGTATGATTTACGCATGTAAAAGAACCCTTGGCTGTTTACCAGGCAGTCTAGGATAACCCTGATATCACCAAAGTAGTGGACATGGATACAATTCAATACAGCAACAACAACAACAATAACAACAACAACAACAACCCATGTAACGTCCTGTCAGGGAAACTATGTAAATCTCAGAGAGCACATGTTGTGGAAACGCTAATTTCCTTCTTTTTTTTTTTTCCAGATAGTTTTGAGATCGTATAGCAACTATATCGTTCGAAACACGGGTTGTTGTTTTTTGTGTTATTATCTATATAAAATAAAAACATCTTTTTCTGACGTGACGGCCTAGCATAACTTATATCTCAACCGATTTGGCTAAAATTGTCCGTGAAGAACATGATTTCCATATAGGTTTGCTTTTCGTCCCTTAATGCGGTGAAATATGGTTTTTTCTATTTGGTGATTAATTAATTCATAATATATTGGTTTCATCGCTGATTCATAATTTTAACTATTTCTGATTTTAATAATCCGTCAATGGAAGTAGACCAAGTATCAGAAATAGACTGCCAAAAATGTTGTTAGACCTATGTACCGTTGTCTATACGAATTTAGAACTAGTACTACTGTTAAATCAACAATTCAAAAACTAAATTGATGCCGCTGCAATCCAATACCAAATCACTCACTCACTCACTCACTCCCCTATCCTGTGACCTGCGTGGGTTGAGAGGATCTGAGGGCAGAGGAAGCCATCTTTTTCCATGTAGTTCTGTCACGAGCTATTGATATCAGGTTATCTTGAGACATCAAGGTTCATTGTCGGATGTTGTCAGACCAGCTCTTTCTTTGACGACCCTTCTTTCTATTACCATCAACTAACTGTGCCTTGCACGATGGTCTTGCAAAGGCCGTTGTTCTGCCGAGTGAAGTGCCGAAGCCATGATAATTATCTTCTTTTTAAGTGGCAGGTAGGGGTTCTTGTGGTCCAACAAGGGCCGCGATATCTTCCCTAACGTGGTCATTAATTTGTAATGTGATTCTTATACGATATACCAAGGATCTTCCCGAAGCTTTTCGTATATAAACCTATTTAATTCATTTATTTCTAAATGAAATGAACAACATTCCCTGAAATGAAGTCAACGAGGACAAAAATCTCAGCAAAGGGCTGATACTCATAGAAGGGGCGCCCAAAGTGGCCAGTGCACGCTGGCGCCGTGCATTGATTTTGGGCTCTCAAAAGTGAGGCATTTTGTTCGAAAGCCCAGCATTGCGTTCACTTTGTCATGATTTTCCCACAAAATTTCAATTATGTTTTAAATTTTTTTTTTTTTTTTTAAATGACATTACCTCCCTGTTCTAAGAGCACGTAATTCAGGTAAAATGGTCTCGGCAACGAATGCCTTCCCATAATGTTTCAGTAGGATAGAACAATGGACAATGCATGAAATCTTCCTTGTATTATTATCGCAATAGTTTACAGGTAGACATTTTATAAACACAAATTGATAATGATCAAACACTCAATGAATTTAACATAGGCGTATTCTACCGTGTCTAGTTATGATAGTTATGAAGAGAAAAATAGAAAACCAACACCCAAAACAACAGAAAAACAAAGAACAAGAAACAAAGAAACATAAAGCTGCCACAAAAAAAAAAAAAAAAATATTAAAAAAAAATATATATTAAAAAAAAAATATATATATAAAACATCTGCAGATATTTCATGAAAGGATCTATTATTCAATTAAGATCTTTGTAAAGTCGTCTGATCATCACGGTAAGAAGTATTGATTTTATGCCCTGGTGGTTATGTTCTTGGAAATATAAATAATTATGTCTAAGACGGGAATGAAGTGAAGGGTATATATTATAATGTGTGGCCAATTAGACACAATAAAGAAAGAATGAGGAATAGCGATGAAATAATGCCCTCTTTTATAACGTCTGATGTCGCGGCCTGCAGACTTCCCTTTACCACGGCATCTCATCTCCCTTGACCGACAGCAACACAGAGCGCATGAGACGAGACTAATCAAGTAGCCTACTTATCTGCCGGCCTTGTCCCATGTGTTCTGCGTTGCTTATCAACAAGGAGAGTGTATAAAAATGCTGCAGAACGCCATGAGCGAATGCGCACTGCATAAGAATGGATTTTTTTATTAACTTTGTGATTGAATATCGCAATGAAATATATATCGCCATTAGTCTATGTTCTGATCTTACCAAACTTTATTTAAAGTTATGGAAGCTCGTCTACCCCAATGCCTGGGTAAATAAAGGTTAGTTATTCCAGTGAATCCTATAAGGCTTCTTGGTCTTGGTGGAGACTGATAGAGAGTTAGGCCACGTGACTACAATGCCAGGCCATAATACGTGCCCGATTTTTTTTCTGGCCAGGAAAAAAAAATACATTATGTGGTCTTGGCTACACCATTTGTATAGTGTGAAAGCAGAAACAAAAATGACAGCTGTCACGTGGTCTGTGGGTACTGTGGACAAGGCGAGTGGTGAAATATAATTTCAAACCCAACCATACCTTTTCTATGCAGTCTGTATAGACGCTGTGGACACGATGCCTTATGGCCACCACGCACTACGCACTTCCCAATTGTTCAGTTACTGTTCAGTTACTGCACAGTTCCATAGATGATCTGCGAATCGCTCACAGGTTCATTCAGATTTCATTCAGAGCTAGACAGGCCAGGGCAACCCCATTCTCATTTGAAACCACGTTGATCTTCGGTGGTTTGTGGTATGTGTAGTGTGTGGGCTCAAATAATATTATCAGAAGGAAAACTGTGCAGTAACTGCGCAGGCCCGAACTGTCGCTTTAACTGCTAGTGTGTGGTGACCATTAGTCAGGTGAATACTAACGGAAAGCTAGACATACTTCAGAAGTCGAATCTGTTTGATAACGAGATAAGAAACTGGTAGATCTTATAGCCTTGGTAAGGGCACGAACAATAGGTTAGAAATCCATCTGAGACAACTTAATCGGCTAAATAAATGAATACGAAAACAAACTCCTCAACTAGAGGGTAGCTTTTCAGGAAGGATTAAACAACAGCACGTCGTGTGCGTGATAAATACTGGCTTGCTTTAATTTTAAGCTTCAACCTTTAACCTTTACCCCCTAAAGTCTTTTGAAGATCTTTTGAATTGAGAAATATCGTATCTTGTGAATTAACAAACCAGATTTGATTACTCGTACTTTAGCGGAGTGGCCAAGTTATTGCCTGGACAACCCTCTATATCCAATCACGTTGGAAGATCAGTGAACGTAAAGGGTATACGTTGGACTTTGAGTGGGGGGGGGGGGGGGGGTGTTGGTTTTTGGTCGGTATTTTAGTCGGTATTTTGAATTTGGTTTTGGTTGTTTGCTTGTTTGTGGAGTCCGCTAAGGGTGAGTAAGCAAAGCATCCACAAGGAACCATCAACGCAACTATTATTTTTCAGAAAAAATTCTGAATCATTTTGCATGTATGGCCGCAGCCTTAGGCAATAAATGTTGGTGTAAAAATATCAGTTTTCAAATGAAATTCAATTGAAGCCAACAGAATAGACTATTTGATCTCATAATCAGGGAAATAGACATAAAACAAGAGTAGCAGTAGAACATTCATCGCTCGTTGTAATTTTTCCGAATCTAGTAATCATCATGACCAAAGCCATTAGAATATCGGATGGCTTATTTGTTTTAAAATGACGCTACGACTTGCTGATTGAAATGTAGCGCAATGGTTCAAACAGATGAAATTAAATCGTGCGATGAAAACGAGTAGGAATCGATACCGTGTTATTTCAAAACAAGAAAAAGGTTGTTTTAGACCCAAACCAGACCTAGATGATTAAACTTGATAAAATCCCAACCAACCGACAGGATAAAATAGCAGACGATTCGGGGTTCTATCCGCATCAACGACCAGTTTAGAAGTGGCTGGTGTAATCTCATTTCTGATTGTGATCATTTTTAATGAATCTGTTTCTTCTGGAATTTTACCTGATGATTGAAGGAAAGCCAATGTCGCCATGTCAACCTCCAAATTATAGACCAATAAGTTTGACATAAATAGTTTGTAAAATTCTGGAAGCGTTTATTAGGGTTGCATTATGGATTTTCTTGAATCTAGTAATCTATTAGCTTTCATATAGGACCAGGTCTGCTCTGCTCTGGAGAATGGAAATTGTACCTTATGGTATCCATTGTTAAAACGTTATTCTATTTCAATTGAATGCGTCCAAAGACGTGCTTCTCATTTTACGTTCCATAACATGCCCACCCTGTCTGGATAGATTGAAATCATTGGATCTTTCATCTCTTAAGTATCGAAAACCAAGGGGGGATCTAATACAATTATATATAATTCTTCATGATTTGTCTGGTATCAATCAAAGGAATTCTCTATCGATTCTAGATCGATTTTAAGGTATTGTGTGACGTCTATCGTGACGTCATAGAAACCATAGAAACGATGTATGTTTCACATTATTATTACCAATTCCATGTCACATTGTAGTAGATACTCTTCAGCTACATGGATCCTGAAAGGGATAAGACGAAGCGTTAATTTACCTTAGTCATATTCTGTGCGATAGTCCAGAATTAATTTGGCATCTTTGGCGTGTCAAAAACAATTGATGAGGATATGAGCATGAGACGGCTTTTAATAATTGATGGGCAACGCAAACAATAGCGGTGAACTTACCTGAGCCTACCTGATCCAGGTGTCAAATATCTATCGTTTCCTCTCAGCCTCACACCACACCCTCCTTTTCTCGGATGATTATCTTCCTAACTAGATCACCTAGCAACCCCAGAATAAAAATAGTGATCGTTTTACGTGAACGTCTCGCACTGCCTGTCTGTGTCTGTCTGTCTGTTTGTCTGCCTGTCTGCTTATTCGACTGTTGGCCTGTTTCCTGTGAAGTGGCAAGTTAGTTGATGTCAGGTGACCGACAGTTAAGCCTTTGGTCACGCAAGTGACAGGTCGTAAACTCGAATCTCATTGGAGAGGCCAATGTTTTAACCCTAAGGGAAAGTTGTTTATACGAAATGCTTACGTTTGATGGTGGCGTTGGTGACAGTAAACAAACAACAAAAGCAACAACAACAACAACAAAAAAAACAAAAAAAAAACAACAACAACAAATGACAAATTTCTCTTTGTGGAGAGATTAGGGAATGATTTATATTATTTATTATATGTTACAACTCTTCTTCCTCATTCCTCTATTTCGCTACACTCACACCTCCTCTTCATTCTATAAATTCTGAAAATGTAATTTCTGGCCCAAACTAAAACACAAAAAAGGAGGAGGGGGAGGAACTAGAGCAGTTAATTTAAGTAAAGCAAACCCAATATTGCATTCGATTCTTGTTTAACCAACATCTCCAGATTGAGAAACATGGGCCGCCGAAAAAGATGAGTCTTAACACTACAACAACTGACTACCTACCATCTCCATAAACATCCCAACACCTTTCGCTTTATATCCTACCCCCGGCTGTCCCTTTCACTAATCGCAACTAAATAGCAATAGTCCGACATTACCATCTGGGCCGTTGCCTCGCGTTAGGATCACATGACGGGAAACACTAGTAGTTCTAACCGGACTCTCCACTTCCATTAACAATATTGATCTACGAGATTTAGACATTGGTCATTGGGCCGTTCCGCTAAAAGGTCCCCACCACGAGCCATGTCCGTTCGCGGACCTAAGAGACTTCCCCACTCAAATTGAATGTTTTGTTGTGAAAGCAAATAAGATATCTCGTTTCTCGCTTCTACGAGAGTGTGTTATATTGGAACGAGGGCTGAGTGGTTGGAAATGGTTGCCGAGCCAATTAAGTCTGATTAAGTAACCTTGTGCTTCTATCATTAACACGCAGTTGGTATACCTGCTAGGATACTTAGTGTATTGTTGTTATTGTTGTTATGATGATGGTGGTGTTGGTAGTAATGGTAGTATGGTCTTGATAATATAGCTCCATTGTTTTGTATTTTTTCTGGATTTCCTCCCATTGTCCTCTTCTTTAAACGAATGAACTGATTGACTCAATCAAAAACATCTGCATTTCGTCATTATCATAAGTTATGATCTCTGAAAGACAAAATGTGCTGATAATATGCTCATTATTTCATCATAAAAATCATCACCATCATTATTAGCAGCAACAGTATCATCATCATCAGCATCACCATCATCGTTATCGTTATCATATTCATCATCTCCATAATCATTAGTATTGGTATCGTTATCATTAACATCATCGCTATCATCATCATCATCATCATCATCATCATTAGTTTTATATAGTCAAACTTTCTAATATACTTCCATCTTTATGTTATTCAACATAACCGATATTGCTGCTACCATATATTTGATGTTGAGAGAATGATGAAATTTCCAGCTAATCAATATACAAAAACCTAACCTCACACTTTGAAGTCTTCCAATATCGCTTCAATTTTCCCTAGCCTTCAGATCAATGCTCATCTCTTCTTAATTTCCTTTCTCCCTTTTCTTTCAGGTATCTAGACGTTATTCCAACCAGGAGAAAGTTAATGGACTTAAGGCATCGATTTATTTGCTCTGTTGAAAGCAAGCAAGCATTCAGTGTTCCTTCATTGCCATTGGTGTTTGTGCGGGGAAAAACGATCAACGAACAAAGAGACTTTTAAAGGAAGAAAAATGCAGGAGCTTAAAGAATGGCCATATTGTTTTATTATTTTTGAAAACCTCGATCAGACAAAGAGATTGAAAAATAAGTAAACGAAGAAACATATCTTCTAAAAGCAGGAGAGTGGTATTGGGCCCAAAACAAAGAGGTTTTCGGAATCGACAGAATTATTACTGGAAACAAAGAGTTGTTGATTTGTTTTTTAATTTTCAAACAGGTAAATCATCGCTATTCCTTGTGTAACCAACTTCAAAACTTGGTTAGGAGAAATTTATGGATATAGATATTATTCTAAAACAATAAACATGGATTACGTGTTACGGAGTGGTAGCTAACCTACGTGATATTTTGAAATACCCGCGACACCTTCAAACCTGAAAGGAAATACGTCACCATTCTTGCACCATTCTGTGCCACCATAGCGACAGCAGTGAAAGCAAAGTTATTGAACAAAACTTGGGAATTATTTATTCGAGCAATTGTATTTCCCACCACTAAAAGCACTCACTTGGAGACAGGCATTGTTGATGCTTTTAGAAAATCAAGCACCGTGAGCGATAAGTTTCATTTCATCGTATCGTTCCGGAACATGAAAATGAAGACCGTAAAGGCAGACGATATTAAAAATGGTGGACTTGCACAGTTGACTAATCCTTTATTACGGTGATTGGCCTGACACACCGGGTTTATTGGCCTGTGATAACCGGTCTCTAGGATGCCGGCAGGCCGAGACCGGATGGATGGCAACGAGAGATTCCGCCAGGTTGTAAACAATGGAAATCCCGAGGTTCTGGGAGTCTTGCTTGCAGAACTTGGCGATTCGGAGGCGAAATGGCTGCTAGAGGAATGTTACAGGTACGTAGATCATGTTAATAACGTCATTATCTATGTGTGTATTTTAAATAAGTGGTGTGTTTAATTACCCGGTTCATCTCGCTTAATGGTATTGGTTCAAGTCGAAATATTTTAGTTTGTATTATTGACGCGAGAACCCGTTTCATGGCCGAAATGGCGACAGGGAAATATGTTAGGGTTGGTAGATCTAAAAATTCAGTTATATTTTAAGGTAATGCTGTAGATGATCCTTATACTTAACCCATTGAGGACTGGCCTATTTGAACCAAGCACATCCCGAGGGACCGGCCTATTTGAGCCAAGCTTGAGCCAAGCACATCCCGAGGGACCAGCCTATTTGAGCCAAGTACACGAGAGGCAAATGATATTCTCTGAGTGCTCAAACCTGAATTTCAAAAAAGAGGAAGTAAAAAGTCTCCCGTATATCGCGGTCATAACCACATCGTGCTCGATCATGGCACTCTGCAATGAATATTATTCTCCCCTCGCCAACTGCAAACAACACAGATTACATAGGATAACAATTGCAGCCTGTTAGACGCGACTTCATTATTCGGACATAGACTGCGCGGTCTTAGTGGATAGATACTCATTCACACATGCGTCGAGTGAGGTAAGTGGGTCAGCGTGACCCAGGATCATGGAGATATTTTTGCTGGCGGGAATCATCAGATCTTGTAGTTAAATATGATATACGATTAATCTAAGCCAACACGACTGGCCCTAGTGATTACACGAAAACAAAACATAGAGATCTGAAGCTTAAAACACATGAACTTTGTTTTATAAAGTTTTTGAATACTGAATTCATGATTCAAAAAGGGCGCGGATATCTCAATAGGCAAGGCGCTGGCCTACCAAGCCAAACGTCCCTGGTTCAAAGTTAAAATCAAGGGGGAATATACGCTTCTCCCCCATGACGTAATTTAGACAATGACAGTTTAATCCTGGAGTACACCCCCCCCCACCACCCCACCCCCTTCGATTGTATCGATGTGAATTTCTTTCCATGATAATAATAATCAAACCTGTGCAGGCTTGAGTTTGAAATCCATTTTTCGGCTTTCATTTTGCTCCCAATCCTTAAGTTGCTAGAATAAAATGAGTTCCAAGTTCTATTGGAGACGGACCAGAATCTAGGAGGTCCCATGTGTATTTATGCAATGTAAAAGAACCTTTAGCTATTTACAGCGTAGTCTTGGAAATTCCTGAGATCGTCTAAGTGGTAGAAATGGATAAATTCGATACAACAACAATGAAAATTCAGAATCTACTGTGCATGTGCGACATAATACTTGCATACGTGTATTTTGAAAGAAGGTACACAATGAGTTTCTGTAATGTCCCTGCGTTGTGTAAATAGCAGGCAATTGAGGTAATTGTAACATTCACTCAACTGTGACTATTATTTTTAGTTCAAATAACAGTTTAAGTTCATAACATTAACTCGACAATTTAATTAATTCTTTTAACGCTTTAATTAACCGCTCGTTAGATTTTCTGTTAATGATTGCGTGACTTATTGTATTATCAGATTTTTATCTTTCCTTTCAACACTTTAATCATTGAGGCGTTTGGGTACCACATCAATATACAAACGGATCATGCAGACAATTAAAACTATTGGCTCAATATAAAAAAATTCGATTATCTTCGTGTTAATGAATTTCTTTCTAGATCTAGTTTACCGAGATATAAATACGTAATACTATGTAATATGAATAATATCCCGCGTGGCGTGACAGGTTTAGAAAAAGATATCTAGAGAGAGGGGGCGTAAGAGCGGGTTTTGGGGGGGGGGAGGGGTGGGGGATGGCTTTATGGTGAATACGATTTAATAGTCCATTTTCTCGTATCAAGAGCAAAATATACGTTTGACATCTCGACTATCATCTCTATTGTGAACCATTTCGTCTAAGTGTCACCTTAACTCCCTAAGGGGTTTGATGGGTCAAAAATGTAAAGCAAAGAATAACAAGCAAATTTCAAATTCAGCAGGGTTTAATTTGAATCCTAATGCACCTGAGATAAGCGATATGGGTTGACTGTATTTCAAAACCAAACATACAAAGTTGGACGAGATTGAAAATATGTACTTAGCAAACTTTTTTTTAATACTTCGCCCATGCTTTTTGCAACTTAAAATCATTTCACGTTGGAAGAATCACTAAACCACTATTACAAAAACACAAAAAACCAAACGGGGGACCAAGAACAATAAGTTAAAAATAATCCTAAATCTATTATTCTTTCTCTTCCGCCCAAATTTAGAACTGTGTTGGGCAAAGGTAGTCAACAAAGATTTCCTCTTATTCAAATTCAATTCAAATCTTTGATTATTGTAGGTATAGAAACATTAAAGAACATAATTTTATCTATAAAAATTAAAAACACATAGAATAGACTGTTGTTTTTTTAATCACGAGAAAAGGCTCGGGTTACCGTAAACGTTTTTAACAGGCATATTAATAACATGTGATGTTGAATTTTAACAAGGCATAAAAATTGAAACAGCTAAAAATTACAAATGCAATACTATTTTCATTTAAAATATTTGAAGTTATAAGATTCAAGATAGTTACATTACAGCTTAAAACAAAATTTCATCTTTTACTCCAGGACCTGTCTATCCATGTCAATCGGGTGATATCCTAACCTTGGTTTTGTTTCAATATCTTTTCAATTAAATTCAAATTCTTGATTTATCCAAATGGAAATAATATGCCCTGGTCTCGTGCATCGTAGACCACACACCTTATATAAACACGATAGGGCAAGGGACATAATGCAGTAAAAAGTATCACGGATTCGAACATGTATAATATATACCAGTATATTTCAAAAAGAAAAAATAATAGAAGAAAGAAGAGAAAGAAGAAATCTCAGTGTGGAAATAGCCCCCATTCACCCCCACCCCCTTCACCCCTCCCCTT
>JASKDV010176746.1:0-22439 GCA_032466395.1 Aegires albopunctatus
TTTTAGTTCAAAGCCGATATTTTACCGATTATACAAAAAAAACCACTAGAACTATGGCAATAATATTGGCACGAATGAATTCTTCTTTAAAATTGGTTTAGATTTAGAATCTAGATATTCTAGATCTAGATCTAGATCTAGATCTATCTAGATCTAGATCTAAATATCTAGATCTAATCTAGATCTAGATATATAGATTCTAGATCTAGATCTAGAATCTAAAGTGCTTCCTTCCAGATTCCAAGAGGCCTTCTAAACAACGGGTTTTTATTTACCACATATAGATCTAGATCTAGATCTAGAAGGGAGTCGCTTTTAATTGGAAGTTTTGCCTGCAACAGTACTGTTCCAATTAACTGGCTTGCACTGTAATATTATGGAAGTGGCAGTGTCAATTGCGACTGAGCTGTATCATAGGAGCTTTTCTACAGAAGAAAATAGCTTCAGCGTAACAGCCTTCTCTACTTTCAACTTCTCATTTCAGTAACAAATCAAAACAGGGAGAGGTGTAGATCTAAGAATCAAGATCCACAATAATATTTAATTATAAATATACTGTGACCGCTATGTGTCCTTTCGGACACTTAAAAGCGAAAGCCAATTTCCTAGCTGGTCAAGCGATATTAGATCTAGTGATTATAACGAGAACAATTAACAACAAGCCTCTTATGTTTTATTTTTACCAATGGCCTCTTCTCACCTATGTGTTGAAAGAAGGGCTTGGCCATTGGTGCTATGACACTTGGATGACGAGAGATTAGACGCTCGCATTTCTTTCCATCTTATATAGGGATGAAAGAGAGGGAGGGGGCGACCACTATAGAGAGGCAAAAGGAGGTTGGCCCACAACGTAAAAAAGGAAGGGCAAGTCAGTGTAAATATGTGAGAAGTAGAAGATTACCTACTCCATCATGATGGCGCAAAGTCCTAATAACCTGACAATGAACATGTACCTGTACTGGACACGTCAAGTACAAATGACCAATTAATTTCATTTTATGGCGCAATTTCAGCTATTAACAGCATAAAATTAGTAGTAAGGCATTTTTGCCAAGTGAAATGGCCGCTTAGAAGGCAAAATTCTTGATTTTCAACCGGCCACATAGAGGTCTGATTTTAAGAGAAATAATTATAAATATGCTTTGTTGTGGCAAAAACAGACACATTGGTGGCGGACAGCCGATCACTACAGTGTATGTATTATATATATATATATATAGACCCAAATTAGACCTGACTAAATACAGAAAATCTATTTTAAAAAAGGAACAAAGGAAATAAGTACAGATTTTTTGGATACAAAATTATGTCACAGTCATTTGATTGACATAGACTCTTTATCGAATCCAAAACAATCAGAATGATTTCGTTAAGTTCAGCGGGTCAAATAAATTACAGGCACTAGCAAAAAAAAGTTAACACTTTTTAAAGACCGCACGTTACCTCACATGCCAATATTTCAATTTTGCCGTCAAATTGAAGGGACATGATATTTTATACAATACATCTTGATTTGGTCAAAATCAGGGTTTAGATGA
Source organism: Aegires albopunctatus (assembly GCA_032466395.1). Classification (NCBI taxonomy): domain Eukaryota; kingdom Metazoa; phylum Mollusca; class Gastropoda; order Nudibranchia; family Aegiretidae; genus Aegires; species Aegires albopunctatus. Next base: position 1,539 of record JASKDV010176746.1, read on the forward strand.
CAATTTTAAAATATCTCACTTAGCAAAATTAGTATTTGGTGTTATTGCTCTGTGATTCATACAAACATGTAACTCTCCAACTTATGGAGAAGTCAGCCTTTCTTTCTACAAAGCTTGCAGGAATGTTATCCCAGATTTCATGTAATGTTTGGTATAAATCATTGTCATAAAATTAGAGCAATGTTTTTTCTTTCGCTTTTCATATAGTTCTATATATATTTCTTTCGGGTTCATGTCAGCACTGTCGGATGGCGAGTCCATAGTTGTGATTTTATGTCCTGTCAGGAAATAAATTGCATTATTATTAAATTTTTTGATTCAATGTGTTGTATCTATTCTATACCATATGTGATTATTGTCAAAAAAAAAATCTTTTCAGCTATCATGGCAGATTTAGATAAAAGTGGGATGAATCAGCAAGAGCAAGATGGCAATATTGTTTACTTGTGGAAGATCCCATTTGACAGGACTTTCATCAAATCAATTTCTAGCATTCTCCGGATAGCAGCTGCTGTAAGTTGTCACATAATAATTTTAAGCCACTTTAATTAAAAGTACTAAGAATTGTGAACTGTACAAGTATGTTACTGTCTAAGAATTTTAAAAGATTTGTGATGAAAAGATATTAAGCGTGTATTTTACAATTCCTCTCTTATTTTCAACTTAGCATTGATTATAATGAGCTTCAGGGCCTATTGGTCCAACATCCTATTTGGTTCCCAAGGGATTACAGTGGACTCTGGTTTTGTTATTCCTGGTTCCAGGAGAAATTATTGAAATTCTGAATCCATTAAATACATGTAGGTAAGTACAGTTAGTGAAACTCGGTGACATCACCCCCTGATTTACCTTTTTGCTGTTTTCTACCATATATATGGTTGGCAACCCCTAACAAAGTCAATAGATTATGATTTGATATACCATAGACCTGCATGTTTTCTGACAAATGTCGGAATGCTGACAATCACGGCCTGATCAGTCTTTTTGTGCTCACGTGTACATGTGCCTAGTCTCCAATTTGCTGATTGGCAAGTCGGAAACTCCACAATTTTGCTTTCCGACTGTGCCAACTGCAGAGTGGGAATTCCTACGTTGGCATTTCAGAAAATTGCGAATACGAATAATGACGAAAATGTGCATTGAAATTTTTGGTTGTTATTATTTCCTGTCTGGCCGCCTCTATGAAAAGACAATACTCAGTGAAAGTGATTTTCTCTAGGCCTAGCTCTAGATTTCTAGATCTAGATCTATCGTAAAGTTTACAATTAAAATCATCATGCCTGAAAATTTTCTAGATCGGTCAGCTGTTGTCAAAGCTATTGAATATGGTGTTCCAAATAAGTCTTGACAAAAAAAACTGCAACCGAGACTTTCTCTCGGAATTTGCGAGATTTAAATGAAAAAATTAATTTAACAAATCTAAAAGCCAGGCTATGGAGGTAAATAATGTAGGTCGAGCATATGATTAATTTCTTTAAACTCCAGTAGAGTACTATAATCTAGATCTACATCTGTCATGAAGTAACTGATGTATGATGTAGGCCTAATTTATTATTTAAAGCTATCGTGTCCATATCACTATTGTCTTAAACTTAATAAAACTAGAGCTATAACTGGGAAATCATTTCTTATTTGTAAATTTGGTGAGGGTATATGCAGAGAAAAAAGTTCAGACAATCCGGTGAAGATTCACATGCAGGCCTAAATAACACTATTGCTGACAGTGGAACAAGGAGATTGTCATCGGAACTAGAAAGTCTTAAAAACCAATAAAAGGCAATCTGTTTCTACATATTAGGCCTAGTTGCAGAGTGAGAGCATCATGTGCCTAATATATAACATTCACATTAGATTATTACAGCATACTACAGGGTGATTCAAGTCCTAACATGGTAAAGAAATTGAATACCTAAATGAAAGTCCTGGAAAAGTGGTGACATTCATTTTCCATACTATGAGAAGTACAAAATTCAGGGATTTTTGTTCCCTGCAAATTTGATATGTCATGATTAATTTATTTTTTGCATGCCATATAATCTTAAAACAGTCATTTTACACCATTCACATTAGATCAAGTCAATCTCTTAATTCATTTTTGCAATATCCCATGATTGAATTGAAGAGCATATATTTTCAAATATTGTGTCTGGCTTTCTGTGATCCAATGCATGATTCTATTCTATTGCTTTGGTCATGACATCCATCTCTCGACATTGTCGATACTTATTTTTAAATCAAGCAATTGACAACACCTAATGCAGTCGAACTCGTTTTTATACTGAAATTTTTTCTAAATGCAGAATTTTTTTAATGTAAAAAGACCAGTTAATTTGAACAAAAGCCTGCTTATGCTGAAATAGTTTTTGTCCAGTTGAGAATAGATATTGTGAAATTTTCAGTCAAAAGTAAAAACGGACATCATGCCACCGAGATAATAATACAAAAAAGAAAGACGGAAAGCCACTGTGGCTCAGTGAATGGCAGACCCAAGTCCGCATATGAAATTGCTGATGCAATGTTGCCTTTCCATTAACATGTATAACACTCAGAATGACATTATATCATACTCTGCACAGCCATGTTACATCATGATTGTTTATACTGAAATCCTGTTAATACTGAAATCTTTTGAGTTTCAGAATGAGCGGGTTTGACTGTATCATTATTTTTTTAATCAATAATCAAAGTACTCTTTCTTTTGTCTCAAGTGTGTTGGGACATGGCAGTGCAAGTCTTTATTGGGCAACATTTGATGTTTGTCTCTTTCAATTTTGACTTACCCAAAAAGGTCCATCCTCCATTTCCTTGAATATAATACACATATTTTTTTCTTAAAGTAAATCCCACTTCCAGAATGTTTCAACTTGAAATCAATTTTCCCTAATTGATTTGTATTGTAACTGTTGATTAGATCATGATTTAGATTTTCAGATAAGCCTTTATTTACAATTAGTTGCAATACTAAATGTTTATTAGGTAATTTTCTTTAGGCCTAGCGGTGTTTGCATATCTTATTTCGATGTTTAACCACACAAAGATAAAAATATGTACACAACAGATAAAGAGATTAGGATGTTATGACTCTAGTTGGAGTGAGTTGGGAACAAGACTGTCTTGCGTCTTACATAAAGTGAAACCCGTTAAATTCGAATTCCTTGGGATAGGTGATGGCTTCGAATTATCTGAGTTTGAAAATTATGATTTCAGTAAAAGGGAAATAACCAGGTACATGTATAAAACTTATTTGGATAAGTATCTCCAAGTCGCTAGTCTTCGATTGATATTGCTAGGTTAAAGGATGGTTGAGAGGCCCTTTAACTGTCTTAATATCGTAAAAAATCAAATGATGACTTTGAATTATCCAAATCAGGTCAGAAATAATTCAAATTAACCAAGAATCGTTAACAAAACCAAAGAAGAAGAAAAAAAGGATCCGATGTAACTTTAACTTCAAATTTTCCCAGAATTTGAATTATCCGAGTTCGATTATGTGATCTGACTGCAATATGTATCAGGCAAAAAATTAAAGGATGCAGCATTGTAAAAATAAATTTTAAGTTCGTTATTCTTTCTTCCTATAGATTTTGTCTCTTATTGCCTTTTGTTGCGTGGCTTCTGGACGCTCAGATAACTGTGATGACGACTACGCTTCAACCTACAATTACTTTGAGTTTGTGTCTATCAGCGCTTTTCTCACACTATTGGCCAATTGGCTGTTATTTGCACTCACCATTTGCACAAGGCAAATGTTCAAATTTGTGCCCTGGAAGCTTGGAGTGAGTAGGATTTCATATTAACTAGAACTGTAAAATATAATATCATTTAAAAATCTATTGCCATTGCATCACATGGCTCTAATTATTCTGTTTAAGTATTTATTTATTTTTTCCCTTTGTTTATTAGATCTGACCAGCCTATTTGAGGACCTATCTCATTGGGAAGTTTAGCATTCGACATTAAATATTGTGTTGGTTATTAATCAAGATAACAGCTTTTACACTATCTTTAAATTGATATTGAAAAATTTTATGAATTATATATTAATTCATTGTTTTTTCATAAGTCACATAATGTTTTGCTTGAAGGGATAACCCTAGCTTCTGAATAATTAATATAGATGCAATCATGCTGCTGCAACATTTCATCAAATTGATTGGTCAATTTTTATTCTCCCCAGGACTTCATCATCCTTGCAGTGTTTGCTCTTCTGTATTTAATTGCTAACATTTGTGTGGCTGCTCAAGATTGTGGCAAAGATAGTAATAGAGCTGGAGCAGTAAGTGTTATTTTAGATAGCTTTAATTTTTACATAATGTGTACCTATGTACATTTTAATGAATTGAAGAAACAATTGTACATGATTTCTCTATGACCAAAGTCCAGCATTTAACATAATTTGTAAAAGAAACTTAAGAAAGAGTTCAGAATTTCTATAGCACATAGAGAAGGATGCCTAAATAGGCAATATTGACTAGCATAACCATGATAGTACTTGTCATTGTGTATACTAGGCCAGATGATAAGAGGCAAAATTTCGCTATTTTGGTGAAAAATTTGTTGGAAGATCTACATTATGGGCTTATACCAAATGTGCCATTCCTTTTTTGCTTTTAGAAAAGGAATGAAATAAATACTAATGTAGCATTCTCCCCCAAGGCAGAACAACTATCTCCAAATTTTAAGTTTTGACAAAAACCCGAAAGATATTGATGGCTTAGCCTTCTCACCCTATTTATACCATACCTTTCATAATAAACATGGGCTTTAGTCCTCAAATTAGAATATTTGTTTTTTCATCAGCGTAATGAGGTGCTGTGTTCTTAAGGTTTATCTCTAATCTAGGTTTTAAGTCAATTACATCACTTTGCCATGGAGACTTTGAGCTATGTTGACATCTTTTGACGCCAAGGCATAAGGCTGAAAGTATTTAAAAAATTGCTGAATTAGACAGAAATCGAACTGCAATTTCTGTTATGAGTTGTTTTTTATGTTTATTTCTTTAAAAATATACCTTTTTAGATTAAAAGATATGCTTTGAGAAATCAACAAAAGATGTGATAAGAAGATATCTATTAAGTTCTTCATTTTGCAAAATTGATTATCAGAGAATAGTTGCCTTGTACTTAGTGCTCGGGGTTAGTAATCGGCAATGCATCTCCACATTGATATTGATTAAGCCATCCTTTTCAATAATAAGCCTAACATTGATTCATCGCGCGAATTTGAAAAAGAAGTAGCCTGAGGCAAAAATGTCGGGTTATTATAGATCGTGGTGGAAAAGCCAAAAAAATTAATGTGACATTTAAGAACAATAAGTGGAATTGGAGTTAGATGGAAAAGAATTTGGTCAAAGCCTTTTTTCAGATTTCATCCGTAAATTAAGCAAAGTGGGATAGTATGCTCTCTGTATTTGGTGTGATACAGAATTTTATTTGGTTGAAAAGGGGCACAATTCATTACTCAACTCTGAGAGACTTTAAAGCACAAATTTCCAACTACCTTTTTCATATAAGTAAATTTTTAAGATATTAAATTGGATCCTATTTTAGACATTTGTGCGTCCCTCTAAGAATTTATACCTAAATCTACCCTTAAGTTTAGATCCTTCCCCTTCCTTCAACAATATCCCTATTGAAATGAGTCATGCCAGATTTCTATTTTGGCCAATACATTTTCTAAAAATAGAGATCTTGGCTAGGCCTAGGTGTTGAGATTTCAATCTGTTCAGGACTTTCTATCTTTAGTTTCTACATCGCTAGGACTAGAACCTGGAAACATGTGTCTTGCCATTATCATTAATGACAATAACTGTTGCTTTTCTTCCTTTTTTTTTGTGATGAGTACAAATTTCCTCTGTGGTTTGGCAGCTCTGGTTTTAATAATGGCTTCCTTTTTTTTTTCACTTGGAATTCTCAGTGATGTATTGCAAGCGTTGGAAATTTGTTTTTGTATCCACCTACATTTTCAGACACCTCATTTCAGTAGACAAATTATGCTTTTGATAAGATCAGGGGGGTTTGGAACAGGATTAGGAGGAAATCGTTATTTTCTTCTTATTATTATTTTTATGATTATCATCATTATTATTCCGCTTAATGAATATTACCATTACTGAACTATATCATCTTTTTTTTCTATAAATAATCTTAGTATTAATGCTTTCTTTTTTTCTCTTTTTTAGGCTTTTGGTTTTTTTACTTTATTCTGCATCGTGGCAGCAGGAGTCCTTTCAGGCAGGGCTTGGCTTGCACAGCGCAATGAAGCAAGGAGAGAGAGTTCAAATGCCCAAGCAAATAATGCTGAAAGAAATATTGAACAGTACTGATAAGCAATGTCTGTAAAATATGAGAATAAGAGTATAGCATAGCTAATAAATACCATTTATACTCTTTAACAATGTTAACCACTGCTTGTATCATGGATTACATTTCAGTAAATATTAATCAACTCAGCTTCAAAGTTTTAGGATATAATTACATTGATACTTCTCAAAATTATGCCAATGTGCATGTAATAAGAAAGTTGAAAACTATCATAGTTTTTATATTCTTATTAGTCAAATGTCAAAACAAGTAATAGCAGCTTCAAGTATCTTGGCATCACAATGATCGAATAAGTCATGTAATTATTAGTCGGAAAGGGTCTTTTCATTTTTTGATTAATCATTATTATCTTCATCAAATCCTTTTTTACCCTGGATCATGTTATATGCCACAGACAGACACTTTCCATTCCTCCCTTTCCTGGGTCAGCTTCTTGAGCAAAGGTCTGAAGTTGATTTGTTCTGTTAGTTACAGTGCAGTCTAAAGTGTTCACAAGCTTTATCAGATTGTGAATGTGCTGGCTGCAGTTTATGCAGGGGAATGTTGTTTGCTCTGAGAGAATGGGTCACTGCAGCTCTTTGAAAGATGCATTATCCTGCACGAATGTGTATTGTTAGCTTGCTGTTGAAAGAATGGTTTTGATATATGGATGAGTGCTTGATAAATCTAGCCTTGAGCAGTTAAGTTTTCAAAAATAGGTACTATATGTATCTTGCCAGTTGATGTTATTCCAGCCCACATCATGATGCCTCTTTCATTTTTTCTCCCTTGACTCTTAAGTGCTGGAATATATCTAACATGTCATCTGTGAAAGTAATGTGATAAGGCTGAAGTTTTGTATAATGAAATTGATGTCTGGCATGAATGTTAGCCTCTTTTAATTTAAATGGCAAAGAATGGTTATATTGAGATTATGTGGCAATTTCTAGGCGATATAATTATTATATTAACTGCATCATACGTTTTTGTTGCCAATTGGATTTTTATAGGTGTGCATATTGGAAGTAAGCCTTCCTCCTGTGCATTATCCTTCTGTGGTGTCCTGCTCTTCTAGGTCTATACTTTAGGTTGGTGCTTGAAGTTTTGGCATCATGCTGGACTTGCCTTGGAAAGATGGTCGCAAAGTGGTGATAGAACCAGAAGAGGGAAGACAAAAAAAAAACCCTCAAAGAAACATGAGTAAACTAGTCAGGACACCTGTGTTGCACTTTGCTTTCTGTGTAGGTTGAGGGCTGAGTGATGATGCAAAAAAGAAAACAGACGTGTGAGATGACTTAAGAATAGAAAAAACCCAAAGCAGATAATTATGTTCAAAAAATATATTATTAGTTAGCATTTATATTCAGAAATAGAAACAAAAGTGTTCAATGCTGAAGTACATTGGTTAAATATCCAATACTATCGAATCATGCCTATATTGTTTTTGTCATATTTCAGCACTGTTTGTGACCCTTTCTTTACATTATGTTTTTGTCATGACAAAATGGGCAAGGTCATTGTTTTTGGCCAGGCAAATAGATTTTTGTGACAGGGCAAGTGGGGGGAAAAAAGTTAATGTTCACCCCTGGCAGGTCTATAAAATGGAAGTAATAATGTAGCCTGTTATTGATGAGAGATAATGATGACACTCGTCTCATATCAAACTCTTTATAATAAGTAAATTATACCAGAAAATGGATTTGCAAACTAAATGTCCTCGACTTAGACCACAATACAACATCATGTTTTCTGAACCCGTTTTTCTCCCTCCCTCTAGGAATATAATGAACATGCGATCACCAACATCCATGTAGAACACTGCACATAGAAAAAGTAAACACATCTGCATCGAAATGAATTACCTGGAGCATACATTATCAAATTGTTCCATCAATGATTACATATTATTGTTTGATTGAAATCATTTCCCTAGAATAGTACTGTTCCAATTAACCAGCTGCACTGTAAGTGGTATATTCATTAAACCTTGTAGCTTTTATGTCAAATATATGTGATATCCATTGTATCAAATTTAGATTCTCCTGTCTTGTATGATTTGTAATTGATCCTTTGATTTTACATTTTACGAAGTGAATGGTTTCAAGAAAAAATTTTGTTCGTTCTAAGTGGAACTGGGAAATGTAACAGCCAAGTGCAGCAATGCAGTCTATAAAGGAATGCAAATCAATCATATGTGATTGGTACCATTTGACAATCAAATAGGCCTGTAATTGATGTAAAACAAAAACAACATGAAACTGCCTTGTTTGTTTTAGGTGACTTTATATTATATTTACTTGCCTCTTAATTTCTTTTTATATAACTTCATAACTTATGAAGTTTCAAATTATTTGGTCATGCACGTTTTAACATAAAAACTATTTTCTTGCAAGTAATGTCAACAGGATTGTTACTCTTTTTTGTTTCATTTTAAAAATATCCTTCAATTACAACTGAAATTATGTTTTTATTCTCTCTGATTATTGGAGACATCTGTAGACCATTGTTTGGCATTGCTTATTTCATATTTGAGGCAAAAAACATTTTGCACACTTTTAAATTCCACTATTAATTACTGTTAAATATTTCAATGTTATTCTTGTTTTTGTTGTGATATTGTTGCACCATTGATCGAAGTTCAGGGTTAAACTATATGGTAAAAGGCTCTAGATATCCAAATTATATGAGCTAGAGATGCACAGTATTTCTCTTTATATTGTGTTATGCACTTTGAATTTTAATGTGGATTGCCTATCAGTCAAGGATACCCTCATTTTTCTAATCATTCCTTATATCATTCTTGTGTTTGCCAATGTCCCATTGTGTGAGCTTCTTTTGAGACATATTAATACATTTTTTATATTATTACAAGAATTTACAAATTTGTTTCCTCTGAAATGAGTGAGATTGAGATATTTACTATTTGAAAAGGTTGATATGCGGCAAAATGCTAAATCATGAATTTTTTTTCTTTTCCAAATCAGCTTTTATTTGTTTCTTTACTTATGGTATTTGTATGTAAGAGGTTTACATTATTAACTACCAATGAATATTCGTTGTTAATGTACTTTTACTAGATTTGTTGACCATCTTTACCAAAAATCCACATCATCACGGCTTTTCATTTCACCTCTGAATTTAAGTTATAACATACCATGGATGTGCATTTCTACTTAGTTGTTATCCATCATTTCAGTGCGTCTTTATTTTTTTCTTAATTTTGGAAACAGTTTTAGTGCATGATTACTTTTGATTAATCAAATCTTTTGTAGAAGCATCTTTATTGTTTGTGCCATAACTTTTCATAATGTTAAGGTATTATTTCTTTGACATTAATAAAAGCCTATGTAGCTTCAATACCTCCATTTATGATCCTATATTATTATTCGTATCATGAAGAAATTGTCATTGTATTCCTTAGATAATTATACTTGGTATTAGAAGGGAAATGAGTGTTTTTCAAATTTAGAATGCCAACAGTATATCAAATATTAGAAGCACTCGATTATTACCTGTCTCTCCCTTTGGATTCTGTACTAGTTTGTAGACTTGCTATTTTTTGTATATTGATGATTCATTCGTCCAACCTTGTTAAAGCAATATGTGGACATGAATTTAGATATTTGTAATAGAATGTAATAATGTGTTTTAGTACTCATTTCATGGACCTTTGAGTAAATTTCATATTCAAGTGTGCCCATATCTTTCTCAGTTACACAAAATATTCAATATTCATCTATAATTTTTCAAATACTTTGCGACTAAGGTTCGGGTGAGAGCTTCTTCTCCCATCTGTCAGGCTCTTTTGTCCCCTTAGAGGAGGAGGAGGAGAAGAAGGTTTTGTGAGGCAGGGAGGGAGTCATATATCCAGTGGCCATCACCCATTTGTGTGCATTGCTTGACTTAAAAGTACTTTTGTAAACTAAGACGTTAGAAAATCCTAGGTGGTCTTTGCAATGCATGTTATAGGGCTTGATGGTCATCGTTTATTAGGTTTTTTTGTTTTTGAGAGATCTGTCTTTTTTATCTGGAAATCATCTCCATTTAATTATTTTTATTAATATATGTATTATGCTTATTACCCGGTATTTGAAGTGCTTCTTTTCCTCCTTGGTGAATTTTTTCCTCTTCTGAAATTTATTTCTTCTTCTGTTCTTTCTTACTTTTTCCATGCGATGAGATCGCCCTAGAGGTTGATAGAACCCTTACACTCCAAATAACTAACTAACTAACCTTGCTATCTTCTTTAATGTTAAATTATAATTAAAATGCATTTGAGCTATTATCCACTCCGTGTAATAGCCAGCAATTATCAAAAGATGTCAATATACAATTTTAGAGGTTGTGCATTAATTGTTAATACTATTACAAACATTGGTAGTATTTTGGGGGATTTGTTTGTTTGTTTTTTTAACCATTTCAATAAGCTTGAAACTTTAGTTTTTTGGGGGATCTTTTTGCTTGTCATCGATGTTGAACATTAGTGGAAGGGAAATTTTAGGTAAAACTAAGTTTTGGATAATTATGCTGACTTTTGTCACTCTTCTCTCAAATCAGTACATGTTCATGTATTTCAATGTTCCCATCCAGCTGTCACGCATACAGCCAAACAGCATAGAAGTTGAAATAGATTTTTAAAATTGTGTTGTTATGTGTGTTTGATCTAAACAACAAGCCTGCTTTCTTAATTTGTTTATCATAGTTCTAAATAATCACAGATATCTCAACATAGATCTTAATTTTTGTTCTAGGATTTATATTCATTGAAGTAACTGAAGCAAATCCAAAAAATTGTTAGGTACATAAGACCTTTGAAAGTTTAACAACATAAAATATGTTATTTAATATAGGATTTTATAGTCATGCACAATGGGTAACATGACTTCCATTAATGTGAAGTCCTTTTCTTATGTAGATTAATTGATAAGGAAATATTTTTGTTTCACTTTATGATTAAAATATTTGACATTTTTTCACAATTTTGAAAATGGAAAAAATTAAGATCTTTTGTTATTATCTATCTAACTGAGAAGTCATGGATTCAGAGAGCATGAGCAATTTGCTGAATAGACAAATGCAATGCAAACTCTTGTGATAGTATGGTTTCTTTCACAAAACTAACATTTTCTTTGCTTTGATCATACCTTGGCCTAACCCTGCCTCCCTTTTGAAATGCAGACTTATCTCTGGAATTTCAATCAACTTGACCATTTCATGTGAGAATACTCATAAATGATCCTTGCAGCAGCAGTGCAGTCTTTTTCTTCATTTGTTATTTTGATCACCTGCTTTTCACAATGAGGATAACCCATATTTGCCTGTCAAATTAAAGGTAAGCTTTTAAGCTTTACGTTTTGAAATGTAATACAACCAGGGACAAACTCCTGCAGAATATCAAAATGAAAAAAACGGGCTATAAAAATGAAATTTTGCATGTAAAGATGTTGGAGATTCAAACAATTTTGTGGTGGTTTAGACGTAGACCAAGGTGCATCTGTCTTTCTGTAAATGCTGCATTCATTTTGATACAACACATTACTGTGCAATGGATGTGAATGATCCCAGTGCGTGTGTCAATATTTCTCATGAAGTTAGAAGCGTGGTGCACCTTGAACCTCTCTTAATGGTATGGTAAACATGTATTTTCATTTTCTTTATTTAAAAACTTACCACAACTGTATTACACCAAAATTTTGCATGCATTTGGTTTCAAAATAGTTACATGAGAGGCTCTATTGTTTTGGGTCGATTTCTTTTCTTTGCACCAGGTACTAAGGCTTAAGAAGGATAAAATATAAAAAGACTCCTTTGTAAAGCTAGCTAGTTCTAATCTAGTTACTGCACTAGTTCATGATAAATATATCACTATTTTATAAATTTGTTCAACATGTTCCTTGAAATATGTTTTGCAACTTTGAAAACACACTAAATGCATTTTTTATAATACATTTTGACTTTTATATTGATCAATTTGTAGTAATTTGAAATTGTATGCTTGGGATATGTTTAAGCAAAATATGATTCATTTCGTAATTTTATGTTTATGATCAAAAATTGAGATTTAATTTTGTTTTATACTAAATGTTGATACCTCACTAGAGCACTATTTATTATTATTATTTATATTATTATTAATACAGTCTGGTCTCTCTAATCCGAACACCCCCGTTCCCAGCTTTCTGTTGGGATTACAGAATTTTCCGGATTAGGGAATATTAAAAAATAATAAAAATGTTGTTCCCAGAAAATGATTCGGATTAGAGAGACCAGACAGTATTATTATTATTATTATTATTACTGCTACCACTACTACGTTGATTATTATGGTTGTTATTATTGTGACTATTTCTATGTATATTGTTACATGTATTTATATTGTATTATGTAGGCTTTTCATATGTTGATTTTGGGGGTTTTACTGCATACTGACAAATACAAGGCCCATCATCTACACGCTAAATCATAAGAGAAAAAATGCTTTATGTTCATCAACTTCACTCTTAAATGATTAAATTTGTCATATTGTATTTTAACGTAAGGCCTAATGGTACATTATTAAACTTGTCTTACTGTTTTAAAGCTGACAATGGATTGCTTTAAATCATGGGCTAAAATTGATATAATAATTAATGGAAGGCAAGCTTTTATTTTCAATTTTTTAATTCAGTATTCAGCTATGGATTGACATGGTAAGATTATACATGTATGTCAAGTTATCATCTTCACTGGCCCCTTTATTTTTTTCATGATTATCCATTTTCACTATTAGGGTTTGATTCTACTAAGGTTTTCTTCCTCCATCATTTGTTAGAAAATAAGTAGGCTACCAAGTCCATTAAAAGATTGCTCAGGCTCACCTGCATTACTCTGTAGCCTACTAAGGGGCAAAATAGCTACACATAATGCTTGCTAGTGCTGGTAATTTATTATATTCCTTCCTAGCTACAAAATCTACTAATGGGGATCTTTGGAACTGTAGTTTAATTCAGCAAAGCTGAAATGTGAAATCCATCAATTTTGCTAAATGTGTTGTTGAATCTCATTACTTGTCAGTTTTCATTGTATATTGATAAGCAATTGACTTCGTTATTCTGAATATTTCACAACAGGGTATCATTAATTTCTTCTAATAGAAATGTATTGATCCTACCTTTGGTTTTGTTCTTTTGAGAAAAATGATGATGTTAGCAAAGTGGCGGTTAAAAACATTCCATATTATACAAGTGCTCGAATTGTCATAGGTTTTTTCCATGTCCTGCTCACTTAATATACTTGTGGTGTTATTCTTTTTTACACTGCTTGTTATCTTTACACAGAAAATATTGTTATGATTAGGGATGATATTTTGAATAGCATATACTTTAATCATAATAATGGTCCAATTTAAAAAAAATAATGATAATAATAATAAAAACTAACGAAGCAAAGAAAAATTTGAAGGAAACAATCAAAAGCAATCCATTTTCATCTTGTAACTTATAACACACATGTAGTTCAATCATTTGCCAAATACATGTCTCTTTTGTTGTTTATATACATGGTATTAATATTATATCAATTCTTTATTGGACCAACTGGATTTGAATTTGTTTTTTAATTGATCGCTAAGTGCAGAAAGGTGGGTGTTAGTGTGTATAATCATGATTAAATATAATTCCTTTAAAAGTGAATGAAATCTGTTGTGCCAAGTCTTGGTATTTGTTGCCTGAAAGGTACAATTAATTTGATGGTAAGTCACAATTTACATAGGCGCAGTGTACCACAGATTGTTGGCTAATACTTATATAATTACCAAAGTAATTGGGGTGAGAGAAGCAATGTCAAAAGTGCACTGCCATACTTTGGTATCCAAGCCTTACCATTGAGCCATGCTACTTATTCTTCACGTTTACAGTAACACCTGATTTACCATCAAACCCATCTGCTATAGAGATCGTGGCAAGGCAGAGATTGATTTTTCTTCAGAGGATAGACCTGGCTCTCACTTAACAAATACTAAATTATGGGTGGCCTGTATGTATGTATATCATTTTGATATTGGGGCTTATAATCTCAAAAATGGCAAAAATATGTCGCTCATATAAATACTCATTTCATATCATAGCTTTTGGATGACTACCATTCTCCCCTGACTGACGAAAGCAACACAGAACACATAGGACAGGGCTTGCAGACAGGAGCAAATATATTTTTGGTGACACGGACAACACTGTCCAGTACTTATTCACATCAGAAAATTAATCTGGCCAGCAGTATGTTTCCTAAGAAAAGGTGGATCCAGCTGGATTTGATCCCACTGGAGTCAGTGAATGAAGAATTTGGAGTTAATCATCTTTAAACTGTGTTACTGTTACACGTTGACGTCCCCAAAGTTTTAATGAGATGATAATAATAATGAAAACATCATTAATAATTATGATAATAATACATGTACAATGAAATAATGATGATAATAATAAAAAAAAATCTATTCTTTTTTTTTTTTTTTAAATAGCTAAAGGGGATTATATGTATATATATATATATATATATATATATATATATATATATATATTCTTTTCTAATTACATTTTTGCCCACTCAAATTATACTGGCAGTTGGCAGCTCTAAAGTATATGTAACTACATACGCATAACTTAGTGCTTTTACTAAAATCATGGTTTATTCTGCTTTTAATTTTATAAAATAAGCTATTTTAAAAGCTAAAATCTGAATCAGTGAAACAAGGGATACTCTGACCTCCCGATTGTACAAAAAAATAACACCCTGACCTCTATCCGCGCAGCCCTTTGCACTTTTGCTTTCTAGTACACTAGTAGTACATGTACATTCTGGAGTCCTTTTTATGGATTAGTGCATTTCAGAATTATAGTTTTAAAATCCATTGATCTATGTGATACATGTATTGTAGTGATCCAGATTCTAGACTAAACTAGGCCTTTGGAAGGTAGCTCATACATGTACTTAATAGAGTAGCAAGACTCAACTCAATGATCAAAACGTCAGTCTAGAGTCTAGGAATATCAATATGCAGTCCAGGTATAAGAGAATCGATATATTTTTAATTATTCCGATTAATTAGAAGCAAATCAAGATCTGTATAGAATGAGTACATGTAGTTCATGCTCAAGAGGAAATTTGTTGCCCCTTCTCTACCAAAATGCAAATTCTAGATCTAGAAATAGAAATAACGAAGAGACACCTCACCTCAATCCTCTCGGTTCCGACTGGGGGAGCATAAATAAGGCACCAACAAAGCATTTCCATCCAACCTGGTCTTGGGTCAACCAGCGCACTTCCCACCAGGTCTTGCCAAGCTTTCTTTAGCTCATCTGCAATTGTATGACGCCAGGTGCCAAGTGGTCTTCCTCTGCTTCGTTCCCCTGGTGATGCCCATGACAATGCCTCAAGAGGATGAATTCCTTTCTTCATGCGCAAGACATGGTCAAGCCAGGTCCAACGCCGTTTCTTGACCACCAGTACATGTACTATATTTGAGAAGCCAGTCTTTCTCCATATCTCATCATTGCTCACTTTGTCTTCCCAATTGATCTGTAACAGTAACAGTCTTCTCAAACACCTTCCTTCAAAACCTCTCAGTCTCAGTCTGGACTCAATGGTGTTGTTCATTCTCCTTGTTTCCGAGGAATAAATCAGGGTCGATCTTAATCTTACATTTGACTGGTAAATCCTCAGCTTAAATTTGTGCTAAGACTTAAGAAGTTCAATATGCTCCTTAGCTTTCTGGAGGCCTGGGCGACAAGACCAATTCTGGTGGCTATCTCCAAGTCAATGTTGCCGTCACGTTAGATGTTATTTCCAAGATATTTGAAGCTTTCAACGTAATCAACGTCCTTTCCATCCACAGTAACAGGAAGATTTGACCTTCCTTTCACTTTCATGACTTTGGTTTTGGCTTAGTTGATTTGTAGCCCCACATTACATGCTATCTCGGCAACTCTACTTGTTTTTTCTTGTTCTTGTTTATCCTGATTGCTATGCATGGGACAAGAGAGCTATGTCATCTGCGAAGTCGCAATCCTCTAAATGATTAAATAAGTTCCAAGTAATCCCTCTTGGTCTGTCTGCTAACGTACCGCAGTTTTCATGACATAGTCAATTACAATGAGAAAAATAAGGGGTGAAATGATGCAACCATGTCTTACTCCAGTTTTTACCTTGAACCAATCACTGCTTTCCATCGTGGCCTACGCAGCACTGGTTATTGGTATACATATATTGTATTATGTTTATAACTTTTGGTAGCAGGCCATGATTTTTTAGGATGTGCCATAAGGATGGATGGTGAATTCTGTCAAAAGCTTTTTAAAAATCAATGAAATTAATGTATGTAAAGTCTTTTGCAATACCCGTGCACTAAGTTGGGGGTCTGCTTTTAGTATATCTGCTGTAATTCGGTCTTCACCTGGGGCTTTTTCCTTCGGTTTGTTTAATGGCAGTGACTATTTCATACAATGTAATCTTGCCTCTTTTCATTTTTATAGTCTGTTGTGTTTCCATATCATCAAATACCAAGGTTTCTGTGGGCTCTTCTCTGTTTAGAATTTCCATGAAATGTTCTGCCCAACGTGCCATTTGTTCTTCCTCTTTTGCAAGGACTCTGCCATCTTAACTTTTAATTTCGTAAGAATTTTTTTG
Organism: Aegires albopunctatus; assembly: GCA_032466395.1. Taxonomy (NCBI): domain Eukaryota; kingdom Metazoa; phylum Mollusca; class Gastropoda; order Nudibranchia; family Aegiretidae; genus Aegires; species Aegires albopunctatus. The sequence continues at coordinate 18,500 of JASKDV010176746.1, forward strand.
AGGTTTCCTATTACATTGTGGTATCTCTGCGATTTTATAGATAGTTCTGGTATCTCTTCTATTCGCCGCTCTTAAGCTTCTTTTACTAAATTGTTCATGAATTTGGTTTTATACTGTTTTATATTCCTCTGAAAGAGTAGAGGAATGCCTCCCCTCTGACTAAAATAATACGACATATAATAGTTGTATAGTCTTTCTCTTCTGTATAAGTTGGCGCGTGTCTTCCGGCAGCCATTCCTTTCTCTGCTTCTTGCTATATGATACTTCAATGATAGTGTTTGTAAACGTTTCTTTTATCCCTTTATACTGTGCGTTGATGTAATCTATAATAAGACTTTCAAGTGTCTTGAATCTGTTCCTTAGTTCCAGTGTAAATTGATGTATCCCTCAGACGCAAAGGATCAAACAGGGGGCTACTTGATTTTTTGTTAGTCCTTTTCAATTTAAGGCGCGGCTTTGCAAGAATCCAATGGTGATCACTACCAACGTCCGCACCCCGCACAGCTTTCACATCTAACAATGAGCGTCTCCATTTTTTAATGATTATGATTTGGTTTATCTGGTTGACTGTGCGGGCATCGGGTGAGTCCATGTTAACTTGTGAATCTTTTTGTGTCTGAATAAGGTTCCGCCATTAAGCCATTTTCTCTGCACAGGTGCAGACCACCATTGCATTAGAAATTCCTTTTTTCTTTCCCACGAAAACTTCATAATCTTTATTGTCGCTACCTACTTTGGCATTAAGATCCCCTATTTTTTGCAACAGGTCGTGTCGGGGAGTTTTATCTATTTGGTGATGCAGACAGCTGTAAAATAGTATCTTGTCTTCTTCATCCGCCATTTCAGTTGGGGCATAACACTGTATCACTGTTGCTTTTGTAAATTTTGAGAAGAATCTAACTCTTATAATTTTTGAATTGACTGGCTCCCACTCTATCAAGGATTTGAATATTTTGTAATCCATATCAAGGTCAACTCCTTGGTGGATGTCGTCTGTCCTCGCGGAGTAACTAAAAGTTCCTCCAATGTTTATTGGGATTTTCCCATTACCAGTCCATCGTACTTCACCTAGACCCAGTATGTTTAGATTATATCTCTCCATCTCTTCCATTACTTGGGCTGTCTTTCCTGTTTCATAAATCGTGCGCACATTCCATGCACCCACTCGTAGCATGTGCTTAGGCGACACCAGAGACAGATTCGGACCAGGAACTTCCTTCTGGCTTTCATCCCTGTTCTTTATACATGTACGTGATATTTCTACCGCTCTCTCCGGTTGTCCCCCCAAGAATTTGATTCTGGTTATCTTTGTTGATGTTTCTGTAGCAAGTGAATTAAACATGGTGGCTTGCTAAGGCCAACGCATGCTGTGGTAGCGTTCAGTCGGGGTTAAACCCCTCAAACTCGGCACCGTGTCCATCAAAGGAACTACCCCACCGACCGGGAACGAAGAGACAGGTCCACAACGTAATAGGACATCGAATTCAGATCATGAACGTGAAACTAGATCTAGTTCTAAGCCCTCAACATCAGAAAGCATGAACAGAATTAAAATTTGCCTTTTCTGTTCAGGAAAACTTTGCCCTGCATAATTTATTGACAATATTACAATTAATGAAGCAGCATCCTTTCCTGCGATACCGCGGGTCTTCTGGTACTAGTACAGTAACAAAAAGGAGGAGGAGAATAAAATAATATCACTTTCATCATTATAATTATTAATATTAATAATAATGATGATAATTGTAAATCTCGTACATGAGATAAAATTACATGATTAATCATAATCTATTAGTATTAGGGAACCTTAACAAGATCTAGCCACACCTTCTGAAAATTGAGGAGGTTTGAAACCGAGAGCGCAATTATTTTTTAAAAATCACAATAATTTATACATTGCATCTATTATCAAAACTGTCGTAATATCATGGGTGATCAAGATTCGATATAAAAACTGATTCTTGATTGCACAACCGATCCTAGCAACTTTAAAGTAATTGTCGCCATTTTTATTGAATTGCAACCGTAACAAGGAGACAATCTACGCCAATAATATTATCCATGAATTATACAATTACATGTAAATTGTAAATCTTATACAATAAATGAAAATACATCCTGTCTATAATAATTCATAATATAGTTAATGATATGTCTATCTGATAACTTGCAATGCGATAGACTATAAGTATAATAGTAAAACGACATACCATTACCACTGGCTGGCTTTTTAAAAACAACCAACTGATGTATCGTTTAGAATGCCCGACGCCCAGACGACTCCATAAAGTGAATTATGGGATTGATAGATAAGATAAGATAATCAGCTAGTTGGCGCTGCTTTCAACATTTTGTTTTGATATTTTTTTTTTTTTTTTTTTGTCCCCCTTTACACAACCTTCACATAATGGTCGTGTCTTGGTGTAGCAGAGATAGTTAGTGATAATTAGAAACAGGCGGCTTTTACTGACTGAGATCCTCTGAAATGAAATTAAATAGTTAGATTATAAATTTTAAAAAACAGAAAAGAATAAAAGTCACCAACAGTGAAGCTAGGCTATGCTTAAGCGCTTTATAATGACTATATTAAAAATTAACGTCTTGACAGAGTAAAGTCACCTCGAAATACCTCTCCCCTCCCCTTGACTCTGGCTAGCATCGGGAGAGCCTATCGTAAATAGAGTAAAGACCTCTCCCTCGTTTACCCTAGCACACACGTACTCAATTACAGACACACTGCCATACATTAGCTTTGTCGACTCATAGCTGAGATCGCATTGCATCATGATGGAATTTGACCTAAACAAGCATTTAAAATTTAAGATGGCGGGAGGGGCGGACTATTCAAATACAACATAATAAATTTCATATTTATTCTTTTAAAATCACAAACTTAAGATGGAGCTGAGTAACGGTATCTAGTGTCTAGTAATAAGTATCAAATCGCAGTAAAAATTAGCAAGGAATCCGATTCGGAGCCAAAAATCAGACTTTTCGTTTAAAGAAAATTTATCTATTTTTTGTATGTACTTGAAAAGAAGGATCCCGACAGCCAAAATTGTTTTGGGACATACCATGGTGCGAGAAATTAAGCGTTGCAAATAAAATATCTCTTCCCAACTTTTTCTGGTGTTTGGAAGAGATGAGGTTAGTGAATCTTTTCTTATTAATCTTATGCGCAATGCACATATGAATTTCATAAGGAGAGATTATCGATTCCGAGCGTAATGGCCAATTTTCTAACAGTTACTTTCGGTCCTCTAAAGTCACGTGATCAATGGTCACCGACAAAGCTTCCCATTGCAAAAATGGCGGTTTCTGCTCTCATTATGTCCATTAATGTTGCTCCACTAAATCTCAATGGTTTTAGCATTGTCTATATTGTTAATTATTATTGTCGTTATTTAAATGATTCACATAAGTGCAACAATAATTATAATTTTGAAAATAGGAAGGGAGGTGGGGGTGCGGTGGATGTTTGTTACCAATCTTCGATTCAGAGAAGTGAACTACTACAATTCGTGGATTGTAGGAGCTAATGTACGTGAAAGAAGAAATGGAGAAGCGGGGAGGATAATCAAAGAATCAAGATCTAACACAATATCTAGACCCAGAATAGAACTAATTACACACAATATAGAAATTCTAACATTTACTAACAAAAGGACAGAAGATAATAACTACAGACGTATCTAGAATCTAGATCTACATCGAAGTGAACCAGACTGCTTCAAAATCCAAATCAAAATTATTTCCATTTACAGTTACAATCAGCGGGTCAAATAAAACTTTAAATAAACTTGAAAAGTATGTATGCTTGCCATCTATATATATAAATCCCACTTCTTGTGTGTGGCGTGTGGGTGTGTGTGTTGCCGCTAATCTTCTAAACCGCTTCACACACGGTGTTCATATATTTCCATGATCAATTGGAATGAAC